>CM049831.1:29620055-29647555 GCA_027422435.1 Schizopygopsis pylzovi | reverse complement strand
ATTGCACTAGCAAATACAATGTAAAACAATATATTTTTTTTATATATTAACCCTGTAAAGTAATAGTCAGATTTTTTTTTAAGAAAATGCTTTGTAAGATACAATCAAATCAAAAAAAGTTTGGATCTGTTTTTCTGTTGAGTATCATATATGATACATCAAGCTTTTATGGCACATATAGTCTGATATAGTGAGAATATGGAGGAAAAGCAGCTTTATTTTATTCAGAGACTCTTATGAATCTGCTGCAGATGCTGTTATGATATCTATATGATGAGATTCTGCTGCTTGTGATGTAAATGAAGGAGATCTTTATAACAGTGCAGCAGATACTGATCTAAATATCAGCGGTCGCTCTATATCTCCAATAATACGTCTCAGTAAGATGAGATGGAAATGATCCAAACATATAATGATTGAGAGATGAAGAAATAAAGATGTGAGATGAAGATCATTCCTCCGCTGAGGAACAAACGCTCCTCAAAAGATCCTGATGATCAGATTTGAGACACAATTTTTTTCTAGAAAATGAAACTGAAGACATGATATTGAAACACATTTAACAGTAAAGTTTGCTCATGCTGATCATTCAGAGGAAATTAGTGTATCGAATATAATACAGTAGGATTTCTAAATGTATCATTTATGCAATTAAGAGACTGGAAACAGCCCTTTGTGCACTTGGCCGGTTGCATAAACTATTTAGACTAGTCTTGCAAGTTCATTTACGTAACAGAAGTAGATTGGTCTAATTGGTCTAAAACTGGAAGGCTGGTTATCTTTTAGCAAACTACTAGTTAGACGGACTAGTTCTTAAGACTTATGAATTTTAAATATTGCATCTATTTCATTAGTTAATTTGTTAGATAAAGTATGATAAGTTTCCCCTTCGGGGGAGCTCGAGCTGCGTCGATGACACTTTGGGAACGCCCCTGTGTTCTCATGCTCTGAACCGTATGTATTCAGTCCAACTGAATGGACGAAACGTCACGGGTGGGGTGACGTAGAGACCAGAGAGCTTAAAAGCACATCCGGAATGAGCAATGTCAGCTTCTGTGTTTTCAGCAAGCACTCTGTGTGAAATGTGTCAGTCTTATTTCAAGGTTCAAGGTTCTTTATTATTCGTCACATACACAATCATGCAGGGTATAATCAGTAGTGAAATGCAAGTAGACAGGGGAAGAAAAAATACAGCATAACATGAGGAAGGCGAGGAGAAAAAAATAACCCCCAGACTATGCTCCTTGGGGAGTACAGTGTGAGAACAGGAAAAACACCTCAGCACAAAAGCACATACACCATAAACACACGACTTTGCAACATGGGAAGAAATCCAGCTCCAGCAAGCAGCCATCCGTACCCGCAGCCACTATTCCGGCGCTGGTCACAGACCCGCTTGTCAGGCTGGCGGTTCAAAGCGACGGAGACGAGGGATCGGGGGAGGGGAGGTGAATGCATTGTATGTGTGTGTGTGTGTGTGTGTGTGTGTGTGTAATAGTTTGTAATCAATGTCTGTGGAATGGGGGAGGAAGCAAGAGCGTCTCACTGCAGAGCTCTTCCCAGGGTTAATTTTCCAGCAGTGACCTTGGCCGAGGCCACTGAACGGGGGAGCCAAAAAAGATAAGATTGCGATTGTTTTGTCTTGGGGCGAGTAACCGCATTCCAATTCCACGGCTACTCTCTCTTTCCATTCTGGTCTCCAATACCATCAATTATCCTTTGCAAAGCCGTGAGCTTCTCCATGATAGAATCCATATTGCGGTTAATAGTCTCAGTCTCAATGCTGACCGCTCTTCCCACTGCTTCAATCATGACGGGCAGCCTTGGGAGGCTTTGGACAGCTGTTCCCGTTTTCTGAATTCCTTGATAACCCAGGGCAAAGCCTAATCCAATCAGCAGAAGACCTGTTATCATGGTTCCGAATAGGTAGATATCTTCAATGTCCTCCACGGAAAGAGCCGCTAGACATACGATTAACCACCTCTCCCACGCGTCCATCGTATAGCCGGCTGCGAACGTTCCATCAGGGCAGTCAGGTTCCCCAGAACCCAGGCTTCTCGTCGATAAGATGGTGTCAATTGCGTTCAGAGACCAGTTGATCAAATCCATAATCTTTCAGTTTGGAGAGCCGTGCAGAGAGAGTCTCTCAATAGATGAGACGAGACAAGAGAGAGCAAGCAGGGAAAAATAAGGGTGAGGACGGGGAGTGAAAAATGCGACCGCCTCCGTTGAGTGCCAAAGAAGAAGAATTTACTGTTTTTTGTCTATCAGTCACAATCACCTCTAAATGGCGAGCTACAGAGACTGTGTATCCTTTTCTACCCGCGCTGATCTTTCGGATGGGAATGCACGCAGTCGTTGTGTTGTTTGTTTGGGAGCAAGCAGCACAGTCAGCTCTCGAGGGAGAAAATGCGATCGCTCCGCTCCCGCCGGGCACACTTTGAGTAGTGTGTTCGTGTTTGCGGTCTTTGTGATTCCTGTCCTGTGGTGTTGAGGCACGGCGCGATTAGGTTCGTGGGGATCGCGTTTAAATCTAAGCCCTCTCTTTCCCTTTGAGTGAGAGCTCTGTGCTGCAGCTATCTTCCTTCATGGAGGTTGATGTTGTTAGCATTATTGTGGATGAATTGAGTACTCGCCATCTCAATATTTTGCATATGAAAAGCATATTGCATTTTAGATCGCTCGTTTCCCTGCCCTTGCTATATTAAGGGGTGGGGATGGACGTGATTTATGTGTGGTTTGTTTTGGAGCTGAGCACACACACAGTCAGCTCTCGAGGGAGCTATCTGTGTTCATCATTTAACCCTAAGTGTACTAGTAAAAATTATTTTTCTCTCCTTCCCCTAACACGTGCAATTGTATTATGCTTTTGCAGGCTGTTATTCACCATTCTTTTATTTGGCATCATATATTAATTAGATCGTGTTCACTTGTCTGTTTGATTGGCTGCATTTAATTCTGAGGAATAAAATTATGTATATTTCTCTGGCTTTGAGAAGTTAGGCAAGGCAAGGCAAGGCAAGGCAAGTTTATTTATATTGCACATTCAATATAATGAATACATTTCATACACAGTGGTAATTCAAAGTGCTTTACATAAAAGAAAGTGAAATAATAATTCACAGCAATAAAAACAAGGAGTTAAAAATAATAAAACAAGGAATTTAAAAATGATATAGAAATTGATTTAAAATGAAATTTAAAACAGTTAAATAGAAAAGGATTATACATAAAATAATGCAGTCAGTTCGGACGTAGCACAGTGCTCATTCAACAAATGCACAGCTAAATAGATGAGTTTTGAGACCGGATTTAAATGTGGCTAATGTTTTAGCACATCTGATCTCTTCTGGAAGCTGGTTCCAGCTGCGGGCGGCATGATAGCTAAAAGCGGACTCCCCTTGTTTTGTGTGAACCCTTGGTATTTCTAACTGACTCGATCCTAATGATCTGAGTGGTCTGTTAGGTTTATATTCAGTGAGCATATCTGCAATATATTTAGGTCCTAGACCATTGAGTGACTTATAAACGAGTAAAAGTACTTTAAAATCAATCCTAAATGTAATTGAAGCCAGTGTAAGGACCTGAGGACTGGTGTGATGTGCTCAGATTTTCTGGTTCTAGTCAGAATCCTGGCAGCAGCGTTCTGGATGAGCTGCAGCTGTCTAATGGTCTTCTTTGGAAGGCCGGTGAGGAGACCATTACAATAATCCACCCTTCTGGTGATAAAGGCATGAACAAGTTTCTCCAAGTCTTGACTGGAAACAAAACATCTAATTCTTGCAATGTTTTTGAGATGATATTATGCTGATTTAGTTACTGCTTTGACATGACTACTAAAGCTAAGGTCTGTCTCCAGAATCACCCCAAGATTTCTGACTTTTAGTTGTTTGACCCCTAGAGTCAAGGTATGCGTTCACCTTGAGAACTTCATCTTTGTTTCCAAATGCAATGACTTCAGTTTTCTCCTTGTTTAACTGAAGAAAGTTTTGGCTCATCCAACTGTTAATTTCATCAATGCTTTGGCTGAGGGAGTCAATGGGGCTATAATCATTTGGAGATAAGGCTAGGTAGATCTGGGTATCATCAGCATAGCTGTGATAGGCAATTTGGTTCTTCCTCATTATCTGACTTAGTGGGAGCATATACAGGCTCAACAAGAGCAGTGCAAGAATTAGACTTATGCTCTCCTATACTAAAATAATAACCTCTCCCTTCTAAGTATGACCTGAACCATTTGAGTGCCATCCCAGAAAGCCCGACCCAGTTTTCCAGTCTCTCTAGAAGTATGTTATGATCGACAGTGTCAAACGCAGCACTAAGATCTAGTAGTACCAGCACTGATATTTTGCCATAATCAGAATTAAAGCGAATATCATTTATTATCTTAATGAGTGCTGTCTCTGTGCTGTGATGTACGCGGAAACCAGATTGAAAATTATCCAGGTATCCATTTGAGTTTAAGTAGTTGTTCAGCTGATTAAAAACTACCTTTTCAATAATCTTACCTATGAAAGGAAGATTTGATATTGGTCTATAGTTGCTCAACATGGTGTTATCAAGATTGCTCTTTTTTAGAAGGGGCTTAACAACTGCGGTTTTCAGGGAGTTTGGAAAAGTCCCAGAAAGAAGTGAGGTGTTCACCACTTCTAAGAGATCTGCTTCTAAACAGTTAAGCACACTTTTGAAAAAAGATGTGGGAAGTGTGTCAAGATAGCAGGTTGACGATTTAAGATGCTGTACTATTTCTTCCAAAATTTTGCTATCAATTGTTTTAAAAACAGACATAGTCACTTCTTTTTGAGATTGCTGTCGAATCTGTGTGACCTCTGTATTACAGGAAGATGTGCCAATCTCCTTCCTGATATTACTGATCTTCTCTGAAAAGAAGGAAGCAAACTCAAGTTAGATATATATCATGGATATATATATATATATAAATATATATATATACATAAATATATACAGTGGGGCAAAAAAGTATTTAGTCAGCCACCAATTGTGCAAGTTCTCCCACTTAAAAAGATGAGAGAGGCCTGTAATTTTCATCATAGGTATACCTCAACTATGAGAGACAAAATAAGAAAAAAAATTCTAGAAAATCACATTGTAGGATTTTTAAAGAATTTATTTGCAAATTATGGCGGAAAATAAGTATTTGGTCAATAACAAAATTTTATCTCGATACATTGTTATATACCCTTTGTTGGCAATGACAGAGGTCAAACGTTTTCTGTAAGTCTTCACAAGGTTTTCACACACTGTTGCTGGTATTTTGGCCCATTCCTCCATGCAGATCTCCTCTAGAGCAGTGATGTTTTGGGGCTGTCGCTGGGCAACACGGACTTTCAACTCCCTCCAAAGATTTTCTATGGGGTTGAGATCTGGAGACCGGCTAGGCCACTCCAGGACCTTGAAATGCTTCTTACGAAGCCACTCCTTCGTTGCCCGGGCGGTGTGTTTGAGATCATTGTCATGCTGAAAGACCCAGCCAAGTTTCATCTTCAATGCCCTTGCTGATGGAAGGAGGTTTTCACTCAAAATCTCACGATACATGGCCCCATTCATTCTTTCCTTTACACAGACCAGTCGTCCTGGTCCCTTTGCAGAAAAACAACCCCAAAGCATGATGTTTCCACCCCCATGCTTCACAGTAGGTATGGTGTTCTTTGGATGCAACTCAGCATTCTTTCTCCTCCAAACACGACAAGTTGAGTTTTTACCAAAAAGTTATATTTTGGTTTCATCTGACCATATGACATTCTACCAATCCTCTTCTGGATCATCCAAATGCTCTCTAGCAAACTTCAGACGGGCCTGGACATGTACTAGCTTAAGCAGGGGGACACGTCTGGCACTGCAGGATTTGAGTCCCTGGCGGCGCAGTGTGTTACTGATGGTAGCCTTTGTTACTTTGGTCCCAGCTCTCTGCAGGTCATTCACTAGGTCCCCCGTGTGGTTCTGGGATTTTTGCTCACAGTTCTTGTGATCATTTTGACCCCACGGGGTGAGATCTTGCGTGGAGCCCCAGATCGAGGGAGATTATCAGTGGTCTTGTATGTCTTCCATTTTCTAATAATTGCTCCCACAGTTGATTTCTTCACACCAAGCTGCTTACCTATTGCAGATTCAGTCTTCCCAGCCTGGTACAGGTCTACAATTTTGTTTCTGGTGTCCTTTGACAGCTCTTTGGTCTTGGCCATAGTGGAGTTTGGAGTGTGACAGTTTGAGGTTGTGGACAGGTGTCTTTTATACCGATAACGAGTTCAAACAGATGCCATTAATACAGGTAACGAGTGGAGGACAGAGGAGCCTCTTAAAGAAGAAGTTACAGGTCTGTGAGAGCCAGCAATCTTGCTTGTTTGAAGGTGACCAAATACTTATTTTCCACCATAATTTGCAAATAAATTATTTAAAAATCCTACAATGTGATTTTCTGGATTTTTTTTTCTTATTTTGTCTCTCATAGTTGAGGTATATCTATGATGAAAATTACAGGCCTCTCTCGTCTTTTTAAGTGGGAGAACTTCCACAATTGGTGGCTGACTAAATACTTTTTTGCCCCACTGTACATACAGTATTTATATATAATTCAGTACAGGGATCGGAGACGGGCTCCCCTTTCTCCTCCCTCACTATCTAATTCAGTACTCTCTTGGGATATAAAATTATCATATGAGAGCACAGTGTTTACCTCTCTTTCTCTGAGGAGGTTGATGTGGTCATAAAAAAGTTGGTGGAGATTGTAACTGGAAAAAGCATTACGAAACGTAGCATTCACAACCTCCATGTCAGACCTCTGGTTTTCCCTGTCTCCACACCGAGGTGTTGAGAGCATGGGTTTAACCATTTTTTCATCCCAGCTCTTTGCCCTTAATTGAATAATTCGGGGGCTGTATGAGTAGGTCATAGGGCGATGTCTAAGGTGTGGCAGACGCTTGCAGGCTATCTGTTCCATTGCAGCATCACCCCTAAGGTCCGACATTTTCAAATACTGGTCGGGAGCAGCCCCAACTGTGTTCCAGCTCCTCATTCAGGGAATGTCACTTCTCGTACTCCCCAGAAGTTTGGAGTCAGAGTGGCGCTCCCGGGCCGAAGGCTTCTAGCAGGAGGCGGATCTGCGGACCGTCTTTTTTCGCTGGATAATCTTCGGCTAAAACGTCCTGACGCCTATGGCTCAGGACTTTTTAGGGCTGGCCCCCTCGGGGAAGAGTGGTGTACACCTAATTGTAAGGTGCCATCTCTCCTCAGTGCCCTCAGGTGATCGTTTTGCCAACCCTGCCAGTGTTTCAGGGCGCAGCGGTTTCCCGCGAGCATTTCTCTCAGTCTCCGCCCTGAAATGTAGCGGTACTGGGAGGCTCGCAACCTCTTCGGAGGTCTTTAGAGCAGCCAGATCGGCCGTCCACTCCCAGTCCTCTGCTTCAGGGCACCGAGCTAGCAGCTCTAAGTAAACCAGATGCAAGTCTTGAGAGACTGGTTCCCTTAGTGGGTCATCTGGTGGTGTGGGAGCCCCTGCCAAGTGTGTCTCGGGGTCCTGCCTAGCAGGCTCTGGTTCCACCAGTTTAGTCTTCCTGGAAGATGATGCGGGTCTGAGGACCATCGTTTCAATAGAAGACTTCAGTAAGATAGTCCGGGTGCTTATGGCTTAGGACTTCGGGAGGACAGGCCCTTCTGGGTTAGAGCGGTACACACCTCAGTATATGGTGCCCATCTCTCCTCAGTGCCCTCAGGAGATCATTACATTTCCCCTGCCACCCTCGGTGCTTCAGGGCACAGCAATCTCCACCGAGCTTCTTTCTCAGCTTCCGCACAGAAACGTAGTGGTCCTGAGAGGCTCGCTACCTAAGTGTTTAGAACTGCCGGTCCTCCACTTCAAGGCACCGAGCTAGTTGTTCAAAAGCACACCAGAGGCCAGTCTCAGGAGACTGGTTCCCTTAGTACATTTTCTGGCAGCGTGGAAGCTTCTGCCAAATGTATCTCAATGGGTCCTGCACACTGTAGAGAGAGGTTACAAGATTCAGTTCGGGTCTCGTCCGCCTCTGTTCAATGGGGTATTTCCCACTCTGTTGGGCCCCGAGCAGGCTCTGGTAAGGGAACAAGAAGTAGATACTCTTTTAAGGAAGGAGGCCATTAAGATGGTCCCTCACTTCACTACTGTGAAGCTTTTTCAAAAGCTGTTTGGTCTGATGGCAGCTGCGTCCAACGTGATAACTTTTGGCCTGCTGCACATGAGACCCTGGCAGTGGAGGCTCAGGACCACAGGGTTCCCCGAGGGGCAACCCATTTTGCATGATCAAGGTCACGCGGCGATGCTTACGTGCCTTAGACATGTGGAAGAAACCGTGGTTCCTGTCACAAGGCCCTGTGTTGGGAGCTCCATGTCATTGCGTAACACTAACAACGGATGCCTCCCTCACGGGCTGGCGAGCGGTCATGGGTGGCCACTCCGCCCTAGGTCTGTGGGAAGGTCACCATCTCATGTGGCACACCAATTGCCTGAAGATGCTGGCAGTATATCAAGTTTTGAAACACTTTCTCCCAGACCTGAGAGGACATCATGTGCTAGTGCGCACAGACAATACGTCGGTGGTCTCTTACATATTAAGAAGCAGATATCCTGTCTAGACAGGGGCTGAGGCCCGGGGGAATGGAAGCTCCACACCGAGGCGATGGAGCAGATTTGGAAGAAGTTTGGTCGAGCCCAGGTGGACTTGTTTGCATCTCGAGATACCTCACAATGTCCCTTCTGGTCTTCTCGAACTCATCCAGCTCCATTGGGGCTGGATGCCATTGTACAGACGTGGCCAAGGCTTTGTCTGTACGCCTTCCCCCCCGATTGCTCTGCTTCCGGGAATTCTGGAGTAAGACTCTGCATGGATAAATTCCCATCCAGCGGGATCTCCTCTCTCTCAGGCCCCGTCTGGAGTTGTGTAAACTGTGGGTGTGGCTCCTGAGGGGGCACAACTCATAGCTTCTGGTCTCTCAACTGAGGTTGTTGAGACCATACTCCAGTCCAGAGCTCCCTTAATGTGGAAACTGTCCTTGAAGTGGATTTTTCACTTCGTGGTGTGGAAATCGTCAGCTGCTCCCAGTTACCTGCCCAGTTGGTAAGTTCTGGAGTTCCTGCAGTAAAGATTTTCCACAGGTTGGACCCCCTCCACCTTTAGAAGTGCTCGTGGCGGCCATAGCACCGTGGTCCTGTGAGGCACGACATCTCGTCCCACTATATGTCCACACATGTAGTGGAATGACAATAAAGCTCAACTTGAACTTGAACTTGAACTTATTCCTGGGCCCATAGCGGCTTACCACGTCCCTTTGTGTGGTCAGTCATTAGGGGTGTTACCCGTTGGTACAAGTTTCTTTTGTTGTACTTGAGGCCAAGAGAAGTATGGTAATGCTCCAGACTTTCAGGTGCATCCGTCTTAGCTGTGCTCGCCGTGATTTCACACTAGACAGGCATTTATCAGTATGGTGGCGTGGGCAGTGCTGTTCCCAAAGCGTCATCGACGCAGCTCGAGTTCTGAAGGGGAACGTCCCAGGTTACGTATGTAACCATGGTTCCCTAAGGAACGAGACGCTGCATCGCATGCCATACTTCCCTGTGAGCAACTTGCTTCAACTTTTACGAAGCTGACATTGCTCGTTCCAGATGCGCTTTTAAGCTCTCTGGTCTCTACGTCACCCCACACATGATATTTCGCCATTCCGTTGGACTGAATACACACATGTTTCAGAGCGTGGGAACACAGGGGCATTCCCAAAGCGTCATCGATGCAGCGTCTCGTTCCTCAGGGAGCCATGGTTACATACGTAGCCTGGGACGTTCTTTACACTGTCAAATCAATAAACCGGTCAGAGCAACCAATGCTTATTGTGTGTGTGTGTGTGTGTGTGTGTGTGTTTGCACGTGTTTGTGTTTTGGACTGAACAGGAACAGGAAAGTGATGATAAACATTCATTACGGCTTCGGATTCGCTGTGACTCTGAAAAACAATCACTTTGAGAATAATTAAACCTGAACGACACACACAGAGAGAGAGAGAGGAACATTTGTAAACCATTACCAGATCATTTCCTCTGCTAATACAGGATGTGGCTGCAACAAATGTCCCATGATGAATTTGTAATTGTAAACTCAAATGCATAAATATTAAGAAAAATGTGTGTGTATGTGTGTGTGTCTGTGTGTGCGTGCATGCGTGCGTGCGTGTCTGTGTGTGTGTGTGTGCGTGCGTGTGTGTGCGTGCGTGCGTGTGTGTGTGTGTCTGTGTGTGTGTGTGTGTGTGCGTGCGTGCGCATGTGTGTGTGTCTGTGTGTGTGTGTCTGTGTGTGTGTGTGCGTGCGTGCGTGCGTGCGTGCGTGCGTGCGTGCGTGCGTGCGTGCGTGCGTGCGTGTGTGTCTGTGTCTGTGTGCGTGCGTGTGTGTGTGTATGTGTGTCTGCATCAGAACCTGGTTTGTGTTTCCTGGGCTGGTTTTTGGGAGTTTCTGATGACTTTGGAAAGGTTCCTCGGGATAGTTCAGGACCTGGAAGAGCAAGCGATTCCCCAATCGGGCCTCTACACAAGCTTTTACACGAGCCGTCAGGAACTGAAGTGTGTGTGTGAGAGCAAACAGGAAATGAACATTTGACTCACAATGTGGTTCACTGTGGAACACTTATGGTTCAGAGACGGTGAATGTTTGCCAAGAGCGAGAGAGCTGTAATTGCACGCTTCCTCTGAAGAGCATGAGAGAGAGAGAGAGAGAGAGAGAGAGAGAGAGAGAGAGAGAGAGAGAGAGAGAGAGAGAGAGAGAGAGAGAGTTTATTTGTATAGCTCTTTTCACAATGCAAAATGTTTTTATTTATTAGCCTTTATTTAACCAGGAGAGAACCTCACTGAGATTAAAAAATCTCTTTTCCAGGAGTGTCCTGACCAAGATAAAAGTGTGTCCTGGCCAAAAAAGCATTGCAAAGCAGCTTCACAGAAAGTTAAAGTTTCTACATTATATTTAGGAGTAGCTGATCAGTGTTGACTATCTCAAGTTGATGTCTATATGGCAGAAATGTACAGTAAAAATCATGCAGCTAGTTCATGACATGTAATCAAATGGATGGTGAAAGCTATTAACAGCAACGATTATATGCTGCGATCAAACTTATAGCAAAATGTGTTAGTTTTATATGTTGTTCCAGGCTAGCATCATCTCTTCTCAGGTGTTCGGTCATCTCAGGTCTTTTAAGGGTTGGATCCAGACTGGAGCTTGTGTAATTCATAGTTATCTCATGAAATCAATCCAGTGGCAGAAATGGAGAAGCATTTGAAAATATCTTGTTTATTTTAGTTCTAATATTTAAACACGTTATATATAGTATAAACAACAGAAACATGAAAATGTTTTTAAGTTTTTTATTATTATTTATTATGATGTTTGTTTAGGTAAACTCATAAAAGGACATTTTTTGTGCATTCTTTACACAATTATTTCATGCAAACCTGAAGATGAAAAAAATGTGCCAACCTTTGATTAGATAGTATGTTTGTGCCCGCTTTAAAAAATTTGTTGCATGCTTTACACAATTATTTGCTATGTATTTGAGAAAAACTATGAAAACTAAATGATCGATTGATTTGATCAGAACAAATGAAGGTTGGGAAAAGCACAGAAACGCATGATCACTCAGCAGGACTCTCTCTCTCTCGCTCTCTCTCACACACACACACACACACACACACACATACACACACACACACACACACTGATATTATTCTCTACATGAGGATTTATTACACTCATTTATTCTGACATGTTATTTAACTGACAGAAGTTCAGCTGCAGTATTAATGTCATGAAGAGGAAAAGAAGAGACTAACATCTTACTGTTACTGATTCATTATGCAGCTCAAAGCATTATGAGTATAATCTCTCATTAATCTATTCTGATTCAACACAGTTTCACTGATCCAGAACCAACCCAAAACCCAGGATAGAGCGGCTGAGTGAATGTGGTCTGGACTGTGTGGATGAGGATCATTGTGTTAGAGACGCTGTAGAAGGACAGAGTTCCTGCACCGTGATCCACAAACACTCCTATTCTCCTGATGATGGGCTTCAAATGGAGACGAGTCTTTATGTTATTGTGTCTGAATGAGTAACTGGAGCGAGAGCAGTGCAAACTCCATGACTGATCATTACATCCAAACCTACACTCAACACCAACTCCTTTCCTACTGATGCTCTTATATGACACTGATATATACACATCATCATCTCCACTCCACTCAATCTCCCAGTAACAGCGTCCCCACACACTCTCTCTACACAACACCTGACACCACTCATCAAATCTGTCTGGATGATCAGGATACGACTGATCTGTTTTAGTGTTAGAAATCACTCTGTTGTTCTCAGACAGACGGAGGCGTTTATATGCTGTGTTCAGATCCGGAGTGAGCTGATGGGAATCTGTGGAGATAAAACACATCAGAATCAGGAATTATGAATCTGTTTGATCTTTTCATGTAGCTGAACTCTTCATGTTCAGTGTATCATCAGTGTCTCAGTACAGATGACCAGATTCACAAAACATTCTTTAGAAGAGATTCCTTCTTATTTTCTAACTTGAGAAAAAAAGTTAAGAATATTTTGTTTTCAACAAAATATTTAAGATTGTTCTTCTCTATAATTAAATGTTACAACACCTATACAGCAGGACTATTAGTAGTGATAGTGACACAGTAAAAAGTGATATGTCATGATTGTATAACGTTATTTATTTTTGCTGAAATTCAGTAACAACTTTACAAAAACTAATCAGATAGGGAGCTCATGTGTAAATTTAGTCTATAAATATGACAATCTTGGCAGTATTAAAATGTCAGTATTCAGCACAAACACAGCACATACAAGATGTTTTTGCTGTTTTTCTGATGTTTTTTCCTGTTCAGGAAAAAACAACAACTAAAGGCTGGAAGCTTTTAAATAGTGCTGTCAAAGTTAACGCAAATTCATTTTAACGGCACTAATTTTATTAACGCGCGATTAACGCAGAGCATATTTTCTGTTTGACCCGTAGTAGCCCAACCCATAGTTGGAGAAATGGAGATGCACAGTGTTGCCAACTTAGTGACTTTGCAGACCCCTTTAGCGACTTATTTTTCCCTTCAAAAAAGCGCCAAACCTTATTTAGTTTCTGAGAATCGCCGGTACTGCAGCGCAAGGACTTGCTCTCCCAGTGCGCACACCTCTCTCTCTCCCTCTCTCTCTCTCTCTCTCTCTCTCTCTCTGTGCGTCTGCTCTATTCAGCGAGCGGGGGACTCCCTTATGTAAAATTAATATTTCTTAGGAGGATTTCTTTGAATCTGGCCCCACATGACCAGATATCTGTGCAAATCATAAGTTACATCATCAGTTATAAAACTCTTATTTCTCCTTCTACAGAAGAACATGAACACACTCAGTGAGTTTTCTGCTGGTTTCTTTCTGACTTACATCGTAGGAAGTCGTTCCTGGTCTTGGGAACAATGTTGGTGGATGTGACTGTGGAAATCAACAGACATGAACAGTGTGATTCTCATGATCCTGCATCCATTACTAACACATTTCTAATATGATGTTCTCCATGATATGAGTTGATGGACTGGTTTCTGAGAGCAGATGAATCTCCAGGACTTTACCTCTGTCTGAGATCTTCTTGACCTCCTCTTTGCAGAAATCCTCCAGTTTGTCTTTCAGCTCACGGACAGATTCTCTCAGACCATCAAAAGAGACGAGAGAACTGAAGAGATCATCATTTACGTCTGTAGATTCAGGAGGTGCTGAGAGAGACGGGAAACTCTACAGAAAACAGAAATAAAAACTCATCAGCTCTACACTTCACCCGATAATCTGCGCCAACATCAGATGTGCGCGGCTCTTGTTGACTTAGTCTCGCGTAGCCAGACCTTCAGACTGACAGCTGAAGGTTTGGAATCTATGGTAGCTTTCATTGGCCAAGGCCCGCCCATGATCCCTTTTGACCGACATGTCAAACAACCAATCACAGTTCGTTTCGTTCAGCGTCTCGTTTCGGGGCGTGGAAATGTCTCCACAATAACAAACCAGAGTGTGAAACTCTCGGATGTATTTTAAAGGTTCTATGCCGCGAACTTTAAATATTTTACATACTTTAAAAACCCCAGCATTTAGTTGATCCTGATAAGCGTTTGTCGTCGCAGTTGTAAACACTTTTGTGAGGAGGGTTTGACGTCAAGGCATCTTTGTTTCCAGGCAGAACGTTAAAGAGCGCGACACACACGTCTCCCAGAAATCATATATAATTAAACCAATCTGATGACGACCTCAACACTACTGAAGTGTTTCCAGATAAGTGTACCATATGCATCAGTCGTTTAGCCAACGGTCCGTGGGCATGATGTCTGAGGCTGAGACTATTGTTGACTTGACTGATCTTTAGTTACCAGAAGTGGGTAGAGTACCCAAAAACTGTACTCAAGTAAAAGCAACAATCCTAATAGTTACTTGAGTAATGCAGAGTTCACACTGCACGATTTTAGCCAGATTTTTCACTCGCCGACAGGTTTTGATAAATCGCCGACAAATGCCCGACATCGGAGGCAAATCGGTGCGCGTTCACACGAGAGACAATCGCGCAGTATGAATTATCAAAGATGCGATCTGAGGTCATCGCCGATGCGTCGCCGACACCTAGGATATATTTGGCATGCTAAATCTCTGTAGCTGTTGGCGATTCACAATCTTGCTGTGTGAATGAGTTCTCACTGAAAACTACATCAGTGATGACCTACAGCCAATGAGAGAGCAAGATACAGGGCAGCGGGAAGCTCGGGGAGGATTCATTCAAGCGATTAATGTTAACCGTTTACAAACAATGTGCATACATTTTGGCATTAGAATATACAGATCAGCTACGCTACATGAAGATGAAGAAGGGGCTAGGGTTTTTCATATAAATAATATTCTTCTATAAAGGACAAAAGATTTTTCATCACTTTGAGGGCTTTTATAGGCTATAAGAAATAAACTCAAAATAAAATGCACAACACGTTGGTTTCACTTTCAAGTAGGCTACTTAGATTTGTGTATATAAAAATTTCCCAGCAGAAGTATGTTTGTTAACAAGTCATCTTTGTTAATTATTGTGTGTTCAGTGAGGATTTTTGGACCATATACCAGCGTGATCTTGTGTTATTTCCTTCACTTCTCGTGTGCATTTGGCTGTAGTTTGCGGAGCAGACAGATTTGTCTGTGATTCTTCCTATTCCTACTGAGCTGAGATAAATTATTCCTAAGAGATTTCCAGAGATGGAAGCCATTTGTAAGCGGCGTCTCTTTCAGAAGAAGACGATCAGATGAGAGTCTGACTGATGATTATATAATAAGACACATGACATTTTTATATGTTAGTCTCGTGTCACAGCAGGAATTGATCAAGTCCACTATGACCCTGTTCTTCTAGATCTGTGTGACCTGCAGGATCTACTCAAGTCCACTATAACCCTGTTCTTCTAGATCTGTGTTACCTGCAGGATCTGCGCAAGTCCACTATGACCCTGTTCTAGATCTGTGTTACCTGCAGGATCTGCTCAAGTCCACTATGACCCTGTTCTTCTAGATCTGTGTTACCTGCAGGATGTGCTCAAGTCCACTATGACCCTGTTCTTCTAGATCTGTGTTACCTGCAGGATCTACTCAAGTCCACTATAACCCTGTTCTTCTAGATCTGTGTTACCTGCAGGATCTGCTCAAGTCCACTATGATCTGTTCTTCTAGATCTGTGTTACCTGCAGGATCTACTCAAGTCCAATATGACCCTGTTTTTCTAGATCTGTGTTACCTGCAGGATCTGCTCAAGTCCACTATCACCCTGTTCTTCTAGATCTGTGTTACCTGCAGTATCTGCTCAAGTCCCCTATGACCCTGTCCTTCTAGATCTATGTTACCTGCAGGATCTGCTCAAGTCCACTATGACCCTGTTCTTCTAGATCTGTGTTACCTGCAAGATCTGCTCAAGTCCACTATGACCCTGTTCTTCTAGATCTGTGTTACCTGCAGTATCTGCTCAAGTCCCCTATGACCCTGTCCTTCTAGATCTATGTTACCTGCAGGATCTGCTCAAGTCCACTATGACCCTGTTCTTCTAGATCTGTGTTACCTGCAAGATCTGCTCAAGTCCACTATGACCCTGTTCTTCTAGATCTGTGTTACCTGCAGGATCTGCTCAAGTCCACTATGACCCTGTTCTTCTAGATCTGTGTTACCTGCAGGATCTGCTCAAGTCCACTATGACCCTGTTCTTCTAGATCTGTGTTACCTGCAGGATTTTCTCAAGTTCACTATGACCCTGTTCTTCTAGATCTGTGTTACCTGCAGAATCTGCTCAAGTTCACTATGACCCTGTTCTTCTAGATCTGTGTTAACTGCAGAATCTGCTCAAGTCCACTATTACCCTGTTCTTAGATCTGTGTTACCTGCAGGATCTGCTCAATTCCACTATGACCCTGTTCTTCTAGATCTGTGTTACCTGCAGGATCTGCTCAAGTCCACTATGACCCTGTTCTTCTAGATATGTGTTACCTGCAGGATCTGCTCAAGTCCACTATGATCCTGTTCTTCTAGATCTGTGTTACCTGCAGAATCTGCTCAAGTTCACTATGACCCTGTTCTTCTAGATCTGTGTTACCTGCAGGATCTGCTCAAGTCCACTATGACCCTGTTCTTCTAGATCTGTGTTACCTGCAGGATCTGCTCAAGTCCACTATTACCATGTTCTTAGATCTGTGTTACCTGCAGGATCTGCTCAAGTCCACTATGACCCTGTTCTTCTAGATCTGTGTTACCTGCAGGATCTGCTCAAGTCCACTATTACCATGTTCTTAGATCTGTGTTACCTGCAGGATCTGCTCAAGTCCACCATGACCCTGTTCTTCTAGATCTAGGTTACCTGCAGGATCTGCTCAAGTCCACTATGACCCTGTTCTTCTAGATCTGTGTTACCTGCAGGATCTGCTCAAGTCCACTATTACCATGTTCTTAGATCTGTGTTACCTGCAGGATCTGCTCAAGTCCACTATGACCCTGTTCTTCTAGATCTGTGTTACCTGCAGGATCTGCTCAAGTCCACTATTACCATGTTCTTAGATCTGTGTTACCTGCAGGATCTGCTCAAGTCCACTATGACCCTGTTCTTCTAGATCTGTGTTACCTGCAGGAACTGGATATGATCCTGTGTGTGTGAAAGCTGCTCCAGCTCAGCGTCTCTCCTCCTCAGATCATTGATCTCCTGCTCCAGTCGCTCCAGTCGTCCTTCAGCTCGACTCACTGCTTGCTTTTCCTGATCTCTGATCAGCCGTATCAGCTCAGAGCGGCTTCTCTCAATGGAGCGGATGAGCTCAGTAAAGATCTTCTCACTATCCTCCACTGCTGTCTTTGCAGAGCGCTGTTAGGACACACAGTGATTCAGGCTTCAGTGAGTCTGAACTGAGACCAAGACAAACTTCTCTTCTTCTCCAGACTCACCTTATGAGACCCCACAGCCTCTCTCAGCTGCTGAAGATCTTTCTCTCTCTGCTGGATTCTCTGCTGGAACGTCTTCTGCGTCTCCTTCAGCTGCTTCTGCAGGACAAACAGATGATAGTGAATCTCACAGAAAACTACTGGCACTAAATCATCATGTGAACAGATGAATCCAGTAAAAGTGAAGCTGATAACTAATGGCTGTAGGTTCAAACTCCAGAAGTGATGATTGATTACAATCATCATAACATTAATTAACTTGAAGATTAACGTCTGTTTCATACTGCAAATATAAGTATTATGAAAGTGAAACTGACACAGGCATAGAGCTTCAAACTCTTTTTTTGTGTTCTGTGTAATTCTGCTGCTTCTCTACACTGAATATAAACAGACTACAGGATCATTACACTGAGTATTACCTTGATATCTAGTTTTAAATACCTGTTTCTCTGTACTCTGTGCTGCAGCTGATACAATGTCGTGGTTTTTATGTTCAATAATTGTACACAGCATACATATACACTCCTGGTCCGTGCAACAGAAAACCTCGAGGAGCTTCTCGTGTTTCTGGCAGATCATCTTCTGCAGTCGTCCAGTGGCTTCAGTCAAATTGTGTCTTTTTTCTTTAAATAAACTCTCATGTTGTTCGAGGTGATTCTGACAGTAAGAGTTCAGACACACCAGACAGGACTTGATGGCTTTGTATTTTCTTCCAGTACAGACGTCACACTGTACATCTCCAGCTCCAGTGTCACAGTCAGCAGAGAGTTTTGTCTTCTTCAGTTTCTCCACCACTTCAGCCAAGATGGTGTTTCTAGCTAAAGTAGGTCTTGGACTGAAGGTCTGTCTGCACTGAGGGCAGCTGTAGACTTTCATCTGATCCTCCTGATCCCAGCAGTCTGTAATACAGATCTTACAGTAACTGTGTCCACAGGGAATGGCCACTGGATCCTTCAGGAGATCCAGACACACTGGACACAAGAACTCCTTCTTATTTACTGAAATTCTGTCTTCTTCCATTTTGCTGAATGAATACAGAGACACAAACACACAAAAGCTCAACTGCACTTCAGTTTCTCTTTCTCTGAAATCATGTGATTCCTGTTTCCTGCTTCTGTGTTAGAGTCACGTGTAAAACGTGTCTGTGAGACTGTAAAGCAAGTTCCTAATTTATGGTGCTGTAGAGTCACACCAACACATGTATTGGGTTTGCAAATTTTATGGGTTCATTCTATAAGCTTAATTGTTTTATACTGTATTTTCTATCCCCATACCCTAACCCTACATTTAAACCTACCACTCACACAAAGCACTCTGCATTTTTAGATTTTCAAATAACATAGTGTAGAATGTGTTTAAAGCCATTTGGGATGTGCCCTCATGAACTCTCCAGTTACTAACAGAACCTCGGTTCCCTTTCAGTACAGTTCACTCAATTATACTTTGTTGGAAACTCCATTTCCTCTGAATACTGAAGCCTGATTTGTTATTGTTAATTTAACTGCATGATCAAATTGTATTTCAGCCCGACTGCCTATAAGTCAACGGTGAGTGCCATTTCATCAGAATCTTTTGGCTGATAAGTGACAGTGTTGACTCGCATGCAGCTTTATAGCATGGGCGTAATGCTTTTATTGCTGTTATCTCAGGGAACCAAGGTTATGTTAGTAACCAGAGAGTTCCCTTGATTCACTCACATTGCTTGAATCATGCTTTGGGGAATGATGTCCAATAACATTGTGCTATAAGTGCAAAACAAAAGCTATCCTGTGAGCCCAACCCCAGGACGCCCGAGATGAGGGCCCTTAGGGTAACGTGGGCCAATAAGGGCACAACTAGCCAGGAATCAGAGGGGTCCAGGCCACAAGGCTGGAGTCCTCCAACAAAAATATACCCGACCACTAGCAGAGGTACAATTTGATTAGGTGGTATAAATATTCATAGGGATGAATATGTATTATTATTTTTAATATTATTATTGTTCTTGAATTTCTTTCATTGTTGTTTACAAAAGTGTTGGTGTGGTTGAATACCCTGTGTTTGTTTTTGCTCTCTCTCTCTTTCTTCTCCTTCTCAGGGCAAATCAACACCAACTGTAGCTCTTTTGTGAGAGTGTGCCTGAGACCAAGAGGATATTGGGGCAGTTCAGAGTTTGTAATTGCACACTTCCTCTGAAGAGCACGAAAGAGAGAGAGAGAGAGTGAGAGAGAGAGAGAGAGAAAGAGAGAGAGAAAGATTTTACAAGTACTTTATTAAAACAATTATGTTGAAATAACAATAAAAATGAACTCACATTAAATCAACATATTCTTGAAAATTAGATATTCTCTACAACAGAGCAGAGCACCTCTTTATAACACCATATATTGGAAAACTTTTCTAAATTATTCATCAGCCTGTAATAGTTAAAATCTATTTTTAAACAAGCTTTCAACATTTTGACAAAAACAAAAACAGCATTATCATCTGTGGATCCTTCCACCTTATTTCGTCTACTCATATACACAGCCATCTTTGCTCTTCCCAAAATAAAGTTGAAAAGTTGACATTGCTCTCTCCTTCTTTGGGAATACCTACAACCCAAAATAAACAACTGTTTGGAAAAAAACACTTCAAACAATTTAAAAACATCTTCCAACATTGAGAACAGTGGCAAAAGATGACAACAGTCCATAAAACAGTGAAAAACTGTCTCACGAAGAGTACAAAAAGGGCAATCATGATTAATATCAGAGTTTAACACAGAAATAAAAGCATTAACAGCTACAGCTGAATGTAAAAAGAGAGAGAGAGAGAGAGAGAGAGAGAGAGACAGACAGAGAGAGAGAAAGAGATACAGAGAGAGAGACAGACAGAGAGAGAGAGAGATACAGAGAGAGAGACAGACAGACAGAGAGAGAGAGAGAGAGAGAGAGACAGACAGAGAGAGAGAGAGAGAGAGAGAGACAGACAGAGAGAGAGAGAGAGAGAGAGAGAGAGAGAGATCAAGTGTACAGATCCCCTTATATTATATAATTAAATTCAAGTTTATTTGTATAGCTCTTTTCACAACACACAATAAAAGCTTTGCAAAGCAGATTCACAGAAAGTTAAAGTTTCTACATTATATTTAGGAGTAGCTGATCAGTGTTGACTATCTCAAGTTGATGTCTATATGGCAGAAATGTACAGTAAAAATCATGCAGCTAGTTCATGACATGTAATCAAATGGATGGTGAAAGCTATTAACAGCAACGATTATATGCTGCGATCAAACTTATAGCAAAATGTGTTAGTTTTATATGTTGTTCCAGGCTAGCATCATCTCTTCTCAGGTCTTTTAAGGGTTGGATCCAGACTGGAGCTTGTGTAATTCATAGTTATCTCATGAAATCAATCCAGTGACAGAAATGGAGAAGCAAGCAGAAAAACATTAGTGTAGCTTCTGTTCAACCCAGTCGAAAGAATGATATGCATTTGATCAGAAATGCATTTGATCAGATATAACTGTACATATATGCACATAACTCCTACTTTGAAAATATCTTGTTTATTTTAGTTCTGATATTGAAAAACTTTATATACAGTATAAACAACAGACACATGAAAATGTTGTTACAGTTTTTTTTATTATTTATTATTATGTTTGTTTAGGTAAACTCATAAAATGACATTTTTTTTGTGATGTGCATTCTTTACACAATTATTTCATGCAAACCTGAAGAGGAAAAAAATATTTGTAATAAAAAAAAACATTTTTGACAAACTTCTTTGATTAGATTGTATGTTTGTGCCCACTTTTAAAAAAAAACGTGCATGCTTTACACAATTATTTGCTATGTATTTGAGAAAAACTATGAAAACTAAATGATCGATTGATTTGATCAGAACAAATGAAGGTTGGGAAAAGCACAGAAACGCAAGATCACTCAGCACACACACACACACACACACACACTGATATTACTGTCTATATAAGGATTTATTACACTCATTTATTCTGATTAATGTTATTTAACTGCTGCAGTATTAATGTCATGAAGAGAAAAGAAGAGACTATAACATCTTACTGTTACTGATTCATCATGCAGCTCAAAGCATTATGAGTATAATCTCTCATTAATCTATTCTGAGTCATTAACACAGTTTCACTGATCCAGAACCAATGAAAAACCCAGGATAGAGCGGCTGAGTGAATGTGGTCTGGACTGTGTGGATGAGGTTCATTGTGTCAGAGACGCTGTAGAAGGACAGAGTTCCTGCTCCGTGATCCACAAACACTCCTATTCTCCTGATATCATCATCATCATCATCATCATCATCAAACACTCCTATTCTCCTGATGATGGGCTTCACAGAGAGATCAGTCTGTGTGTTATTGTGTCTGAATGAGCATCTGGAGCGAGAGCAGAACAAACCCCAGGACTGATCATTATTTCCAAACACACACTCAACACCAACTCCCTTCCTCCTGATGCTCTTATATGACACTGATATATACACATCATCATCTCCACTCCACTCAATCTCCCAGTAACAGCGTCCCCACACACTCTCTCTACACAACACCTGACGATTAAATCCATCAAATCTGTCTGGATGATCCGGATACGATTGAACTGTGTCAGTGACAGTAATTACTCTGTTGTTCTCAGACAGAAGGAGGAGTTTATTCACTGTGTTCAGATCCAGAGTGAGCAGATGGGAATCTGATGGAGATAAAACACATCAGAATCAGGAATTATGAATCTGTAATATTTTCATGTAGCTGAACTCTTCATGTTCAGTGTATCATCAGTGTCTCAGAACAGATGACCAGAGGATTTTTTCTCAGACATCCCACAATTTATTGAGGAAGTTAAATTGTTTCGAAGTGAGAGTCAATTTTCTGATCCGGAAGTTCTTCGTTTGAAAAAAATTCTCACCAAATGAAATGCTCAGTCAGAACAAAGTGAAAGCAGTCAGAATGGTTAAAGGTTGTTATTCTTTTCTGGGTTTGCTTTTTTCTGTTTTGGGGGGTGTCTCTTTTCCTTCTAATGGGAGTAGTACATTTTGCCTCATTAAATATTAATGGTGCAAGAGAGAGTAGGAAAAGAGCGCAGATTTTTGAACCAATGACACAGAAAAGAATAGATGTTGTATTTTTGCAAGAGACTCGCAGTGATTTGGGAAATGCAGTGGGTTTTGACGGGCTATCAGTTCTGAGTCATTCTATTTCAGTTAGTGGTGGCGTTGCAATTTTGTTTTCATTATAAAGTTGAGGAAATAATTAAAGGCAGATTGCTAAAAATTAAAGCCTCTTATGAGAACAATTTTTCTTTTGTATTGATTTGTGTTTATATTCCAAATACTGCTGTTGATAGAATGTTATTTCTAAACACTGTGCAAAGTGTTAAGTGAATGTGATCCTGAAGATTTTTTATTGTTGGGTGGAGATTTGAATTGTACTGAAAATGTGCTAGATAGGAATCATATAGAGCCACATATGCAGTCACGTAAAAGGTTAGTTCAGTTGATGAGATCCCATGATATTTTTGACATTTGGAGGAACTTTCATTATACGCAAAGACAATACACTTGGGTACATGTATATGATGATCAGTTATCTTTAGCAAGGTTAGATAGATTTTATGGTTTTAAGCATCAAATGAATTTTTTTAAAGAGTGTTTAATTATTCCAGTTTGTTTTTCTGATCACAGTTTAGTGAAATGTGAGATGTTTTTTAACTGTGTAAAACCAAAAAGTGCCTATTGGCATTTTAATAACATACTGTTAGGTGATTTTAAAGATGTTTTTAAGGCTTTTTGGGGTAATGTAAAATGAACAAAGTCTTCTTTTCAAACTTTGCAGCAGTGGTGGGAGTTTTTTAAAGTTCAAACTAAACAACTTTGTCAACAATATACTCACAACGTCACAAAGGATAAGATTAGGTCAATAAGAAAACTAGAAGAGGATTTAGTTAAACTTAAAGAGCGCTTGGAATTAACAAAAAACGAAATAGAGATAGAGTCTTTTAGGAAAAAGAAAGCTTCTTTGAATGAATTGTTAGATTTAACCATACAAGGTGCTTTTATTAGATCTCGCTTTCAAAACATTGAGTCAATGGATGCACCCTCAAAATTATTTTTTAACCTAGAAAAAAAGAATGGGAAGAATAGACATATTCATGCTTTACGTTCGGAAACGGGGGTCCTTTTATTAAACTCTGTAGACATTAGAAAGAGAGCAATCAAATTTTATGAATATCTGTATAAAACTGAGTTGTGTACACAGAATTCGAATAATGTTTTTCTTGGAAATTTGCCGCAGGTAACTGAAGACGTTAATGAAGTAATCAGTAAAGCATTGACTATGGACGAATTAGAGAAGGCCTTGAATAGTATGGGGAATGGGAAAACGCCAGGGTTTGATGGGTTCTCAGTCGAATTTTATAAGACATTTTGGACTGAGATAGGTCCTGATTTGCTGGCAGTTCTCAATCAGAGTTTATCGGATGGACGGTTACCCAGAATTATCACTCTGCTCCCAAAAAAAGGGGATTTAAATTAAATTAAAAATTGGAGGCCCATAAGTCTTTTATGTAATGATTATAAATTACTGTCAAAAGTATTGACGAATAGACTAGGAGTTGTTTTAGATCAAATAATTAATCCGGATCAAACATATTGTGTTCCAGGCAGAAGAATTGCTGATAATATTTCTTTTGTAAGAGTTGTTTTAAATAATAGCAAAGTTTCGTTTGATTTTGGTTTAATTTCAATCGAGCAAGAGAAGGCTTTTGACAGGGTCGAGTGTTTTAGCAGCTTTTTAGGAGGATTTCTTTGAATCTGGCCCCAGATGACCAGATATCTGTGCAAATCATAATTTACATCATCAATTATCAAACTCTTCTTTCTCCTTCTACAGAAGAACATGAACACACTCAGTGAGTTTTCTGCTGGTTTTCTTACTGACTTACATCGTAGGAAGTCGTTCCTGGTCCTGGGAACAATGTTGGTGGATGTGACTGTGGAAATCAACAGACATGAACAGTGTGATTCTCATGATCCTGCATCCATTCCTAACACATTTCTAATATGATGTTCTCCATGATATGAGATGATGATGGAGAGCAGATGAATCTCCAGGACTTTACCTCTGTCTGAGATCTTCTTGAGATCCTCTTTGCAGAAATCCTCCAGTTTGTCTTTCAGCTCATGGACAGATTCTCTCAGACCATCAAAAGAGACGAGAGAACTGAAGAGATCATCATTTACGTCTGTAGATTCAGGAGGTGCTGAGAGAGACTGGAAACTCTACAGAAAACAGAAATCAAAACTCATTAGCTCCACACTTCACCCAATAACCTGCACCAACATCAGATGTGCGCGGCTCTTGTTGACTTAGTCTCGCGTAGCCAGACCTTCAGACTGACGGCTGAAGGTCTGGAATCTATGGTAGCTTTCATTGGCCAAGGCCCGCCCATGATGCCGTTTGACCGACATGTCAAACAACCAATCACAGTTTGTTTTCGTTCAGCGTCTCGTTTCGGGGCGTGGAAATGTCTCCACAATAACAAACCGGTGTGTGAAACTCTCGGATGTATTTTAAAGATTCTATGCCGCGAACTTTAAATATTTTACATACTTTGAAAACCCAGCGTTTAGTTGATCCTGATAAGCGTTTGTCGTCACAGTTGTAAACACCACGGCTTTCTTCTTTCATGAGAAGGGTTTGGCGTCACAGCATCTTTGTTTCCAGGCGAAACGTTAAAAAACACGACACACACGTCTCCCAGAAATCCTGTATAATTTAACCAATCCAACGATGACCTCGACACTACTGAAGTGTTTCCAGATAAGTGTGCCGTATGCATCAGTCGTTTAGCCAACGGTCCGTGGGCGTGATGTCTGAGGCTGAGACTATTGTTGACTAGACTGATCTTTAGTTACCAGAGGTGGGTAGAGTACCCAAAAACTGTACTCAAGTAAAAGTAACAATCCTAATAGTTACTTGAGTAATGCCGAGTTCACACTGCACGATTTTAGCCAGATTTTTCACTCGCCGACAGGTTTTGCTAAATCGCCGAAAAATGCCCGACATCGGAGGCAAATCGATTCACGCGAGAGACAATTGCGCAGTGTGAATTATCATAGATGCGATCTGAGGTCATCGCCGATGCGTCGCCGACACCTGGGATATATTTGGCATGCTAAATATCTGGAGCTGTCGGCGATTCACAATCCTGCTGTGTGAATGAGTTCTCACTGAAAACTACATCAGTGATGACCTAGAGCTAATGAGAGAGCAAGATACAGGGCAGCGGGAAGCTCGGGGAGGATTCATTCAAGCGATTAATGTTAACCGTTTACAAACAATGTGCATACATTTTGGCATTAGAATATACAGATCAGCTACGCTACATGAAGATGAAGAAGGGGCTAGGGTTTTTCATATAAATAATATTCTTCTATAAAGGACAAAATATTTTTCATCACTTTGAGGGCTTTTATAGGCTATAAGAAATAAACTCATAATAAAATGCACAACACGTTGGTTTCACTTTCAAGTAGTCTACTTAGATTTGTGTATATAAAAATTTCCCAGCAGAAGTATGTTTGTTAACAAGTCATCTTTGTTAATTATTGTGTGTTCAGGGAGAACTTTTAGACCATCTATCAGCGTGATCTTGCATTATTTCCTTCACTTCTCGTGTGTGTTTGGCTGTAGTTTGCGGAGCAGACAGATTTGTCTGTGATTCTTCCTATTCCTACTGAGCTGAGATAAATTATTCCTAAGAGATTTCCAGAGATGGAAGCCATTTGTAAGCGGCGTCTCTTTCAGAAGAAGACGATCAGATGAGAGTCTGACTGATGATTATATAATAAGACACTCATGAAATGTTTCTCTGTGAGTCTCGTGTCACAGCAGGATCTGTTCAAGTCCACTATGACCCTGTTCTTCTAGATCTGTGTTACCTGCAGGATCTGCTCAAGTCCACTATGACCGTGTTCTTCTAGATCTGTGTTACCTGCGGGATCTGCTCAAGTCCACTATGACCCTGTTCTTCTAGATCTGTGTTACCTGCAGGATCTGCTCAAGTCCACTATGACCCTGTTCTTCTAGATCTGTGTTACCTGCAGGATCTGCTCAAGTCCACTATGACCCTGTTCTTCTAGATCTGTGTTACCTGCAGGACCTGCTCAAGTCCACTATGATCCTGTTCTTCTAGATCTGTGTTACCTGCAGGATCTGCTCAAGTCCACTATGACCATGTTCTTCTAGATCTGTGTTACCTGCAGGATCTGCTCAAGTCCACTATTACCCTGTTCTTAGATCTGTGTTACCTGCAGGAACTGGATGTGATCCTGTGTGTGTGAAAGCTGCTCCAGCTCAGCGTTTCTCCTCTTTAGATCATTGATCTCCTGCTCCAGTCGCTCCAGTCGTCCTTCAGCTTGACTCACTGCTTGCTTTTCCTGATCTCTGATCAGCCGTATCAGCTCAGAGCGGCTTCTCTCAATGGAGCGGATGAGCTCAGTAAAGATCCTCTCACTGTCCTCCACTGCTGTCTTTGCAGAGCGCTGTTAGGACACACAGTGATTCAGGCTTCAGTGAGTCTGAACTGAGACTGAAACAAACTTCTCTTCTTCTCCAGACTCACCTTATGAGACTCCACAGCCTCTCTCAGCTGCTGAAGATCTTTCTCTCTCTGCTGGATTCTCCGCTGGAACGTCTTCTGTGTCTCCTTCAGCTGCTTCTGCAGGACAAACAGATGATAGTGAATCTCACAGAAAACTACTGGCACTAAATCATCATGTGAACAAATGAATCCAGTAAAAGTGGAGCTGATAACTAATGGCTGTAGGTCCAGAAGTGATGATCGGTTACAATCATTATAACATTAATTAACATGAAGATTAATGCCTGTTTCATACTGTAAATGTAAGTATTATGAAAGTGAAACTGACACAGGCATAGAGCTTCAAACTATTTTTTGTGTTCTGTGTAATTCTGCTGCGTCTCT
>CM049831.1:29590055-29615055 GCA_027422435.1 Schizopygopsis pylzovi | reverse complement strand
TTTTGTATTGATTTGTGTTTATATTCCAAATACTGCTGTTGATAGAATGTTATTTCTAAACACTGTGCAAAGTGTTAAGTGAATGTGATCCTGAAGATTTTGTATTGTTGGGTGGAGATTTGAATTGTACTGAAAATGTGCTAGATAGGAATCATATAGAGCCACATATGCAGTCACGTAAAAGGTTAGTTCAGTTGATGAGATCCCATGATATTTTTGACATTTGGAGGAACTTTCATTATACGCAAAGACAATACACTTGGGTACATGTATATGATGATCAGTTATCTTTAGCAAGGTTAGATAGATTTTATGGTTTTAAAGCATCAAATGAATTTTTTTTAAAGAGTGTTTAATTATTCCAGTTTGTTTTTCTGATCACAGTTTAGTGAAATGTGAGATGTTTTTTAACTGTGTAAAACCAAAAAGTGCCTATTGGCATTTTAATAACATACTGTTAGGTGATTTTAAAGATGTTTTTAAGGCTTTTTGGGGTAATGTAAAATGAACAAAGTCTTCTTTTCAAACTTTGCAGCAGTGGTGGGAGTTTTTTAAAGTTCAAACTAAACAACTTTGTCAACAATATACTCACAACGTCACAAAGGATAAGATTAGGTCAATAAGAAAACTAGAAGAGGATTTAGTTAAACTTAAAGAGCGCTTGGAATGAACAAAAAACGAAATAGAGATGAATAGAAAGCTTCTTTGAGTGAATTGTTAGATTTAACCATACAAGGTGCTTTTATTAGATCTCGCTTTCAAAACATTAAGTCAATGGATGCACCCTCAAAATTATTTTTTAACCTAGAAAAAAGAATGGGAAGAATAGACATATTCATGCTTTACGTTCGGAAACGGGGGTCCTTTTATTAAACTCTGTAGACATTAGAAAGAGAACAATCAAATTTGATGAATATCTGTATAAAACTGAGTTGTGTACACAGATTTTGAATAATGTTTTTCTTGAAAATGTGCCGCAGGTAACTGAAGACGTTAATGAAGTAATCAGTAAAGTATGGACGAATTAGAGAAGGCCTTGAATAGTATGGGGAATGGGAAAACGCCAGGGTTTGATGGGTTCTCAGTCGAATTTTACAAGACATTTTGGACTGAGATAGGTCCTGATTTGCTGGCAGTTCTCAATCAGAGTTTATCGGATGGACGGTTACCCAGAATTATCACTCTGCTCCCAAAAAAAGGGGATTTAAATTCAATTAAAAATTGGAGGCCCATAAGTCTTTTATGTAATGATTATAAATTACTGTCAAAAGTATTGACGAATAGACTAGGAGTTGTTTTAGATCAAATAATTAATCCGGATCAAACATATTGTGTTCCAGGCAGAAGAATTGCTGATAATATTTCTTTTGTAAGAGTTGTTTTAGATAATAGCAAAGTTTCGTTTGATTTTGGTTTAATTTCAATCGAGCAAGAGAAGGCTTTTGACATGGTCGAGTGTTTTTAGCAGCTTTTGGTTTTAGTTCTGACTTTATATCTATGATTAAAGTTATGTATTGTGACGTTGAGAGTATATTGAAGATTAATGGTGACTTATGCTCTCCATTTAAGGTTTTAAGAGGGGTCAGACAAGGTTGTGCTCTTTCTGGCATGTTGTACACTTTGGCTATAGAACCTCTTTTAAATAAGTTAAGAATTGACATGTGTGGTTTACAGATCTTAAACTGTGTCGAAGCTGTTCAATTATCAGCTTATGCTGATGATGTGGTTGTGTTAATCAGCAATCAAAAGGATGTGAATGTGATGTTACAAACATTGGAAGATTTTAGGAATGTCTCCTCTGCTAAAGTGAACTGGCAAAAGAGTGAAGCTATAATTGTTGGGAGTTGGTTAAATGGTGAACCCATTTAACCAGCTGGTCTGAAATGGACCAGAGATAGTTGCAAATACTTGGGTGTCTTTTTAGGCAATGAGGATGCTGTTAAAAAATGTTTTGAAGGGGCTCTTGAGAAGGTAAAAGGGCGCCTCGATAAGTGGAATTTTTTAGTTCCAAAGATGTCATATAAAGGACGACTTTTGATTATTAATAATCTCGTAGCCTCTACTCTCTGGCATCGTTTAAGTTGCATAGATCCCCCAGTAGATCTATTTAAGATTCAGTCATGTTTAGTAGATTTATTTTGGGACAAGTTGCACTGGGTACCAAAAAGTGTACTTTACCTTCCTAAAGAAGAAGGAGGGTTTGGACTGGTGCATCTACAAAGTCGAACAGCTGCTTTCAGGATTCAGTTCATACAAAGACTTTTAACAGGGTCAGAGAATTTAAACTGGAAGAAAGCAGCCTTCTCTATATTGAGAGGGTTTGAAGGCATGGGATTGGATGGAGCCTTATTTTGGCTAGATCCGCAAAAGCTGAAACTATCCAAGTTTCCTGTTTTTTATCGAAATCTTTTTAAAGTGTGGACCTTGTTCAAGATTCTGTCACGGTCCTGCTGGTGTGCCCAGGCTGGCCACCAGATGTCTCTGTGTGTTGAGCACATGGCTTGTTGTTTGTTGGTGCCATGTGCTCCCATGTCGATTGTCTGTCCCCTCCCATCTTGTTACTTAATCATTGTTTCAGTGGCTCCAGCTGTGTCTCCCTCATTACCCTCGTTTGTCTCCCTATATAGTCTCCTTGTGTCTGCAGTCCTGTGCTGATCCGTTGTCTTTCGTGTGTCTTATGTCATGTGAGTTACATGTTTGACTGTGCTCCAGTCTTCTGCCTGCCTGCCTGCCTGCCTGCCTGCCTGCTTTTTTTCCCCTTCGGGGTGGTTTTTGTTGCTCTTTTGTTTCATTTTATTATATTAAAACCTGATTTCCTCTGCACTTGAGTCCTCGACCTCATCTCTCCTGACAGAACGGATCAGCCATGATGAGGACTCAGCAGAGGAGGGGTTTGGGTCGCTCACCACCCGACACTATCTCCAGCCCCCTATACCAACGCATCCTCCAGTATGAGGCCCTGAGCTCCTGCCGTCAGCAGGGCAATGACGTGAGGAGGTTTGCCGTGGAGTTCAGTGGTGCAGCTGAGGGGCTAGGTTACAATGATGAGGCCCTCAAAGACCTTTTCAACAGCGCCCTTGATGAGCCCCTCAGTTGGTGGAGGATGATTGGGCTGGACCACCTCACATTTGGGGAATTTGTTGAGTCTTTGGCACGTTCCCCAGCTAAGGTGGCTGGTGTGCCTCAGGTGGTGGCGACAAGGCTGCAGCTCCTCCAGTGGAGGCAGTATGGAGCTGCAGTGCCCTTAATGAGCGGCCGTCAAAGCTGCAGCGCACCCGGGATGCCGAGGCTGGTGCGTAAGTTGGAGGATTCACCCATGAGGTCGGTAAGGCAGCCGACTTTTCTCCAACGAAACCCAGCCATGATGGTCCTGGAGGCCATGGTGGAGAGAGCCCGCTCCGCTACAGAGCCCGCTCCGCCTGTGAGCCAACGGAGTCCGCTCCAAGAGCCCGCTTCCAGAGCCCGCTCCGGTCCGGGAGACCACGCATTCCGCTCCGTTCCGGGAGCCCACACATTCCGCTCCATTCCGGGAGCCCACGCATTCCGCTCCAGTCCGGGAGCCCACGCATTCCGCTCCGGTCCGGGAGCCCACGCATTCCGCTCCGGTCCGGGAGCCCACGCATTCCGCTCCGATCCAGGAGCCCACGCATCCTGCTCCGATCCGGAGCCCACTTTATATCCGCTCCAGAGCCAGCTCCGAATCCGGGAGCCCACGGAGTCCGCTCCAGAGCCCGCTCCGATCCGAGAGCACGGAGTCCGCTCCAGAGCCCGCTCCGATCCGGGAGCCCAAGCAGTCCGCTCCAGAGCCCGCTCCGATCCGGGAGCCCACGGAGTCCTCTCCGGTCCGGGAGCCCACGCATTCCGCTCCGGTCCGGGAGCCCACGCATCAAAAGGATGAATTCATTTTTCTAATCTAAAGTTGTGTATATTGTTCTGTGATTAATGTTGGATTCAAATTGTAGCTGTTGTATACTGTAATAAAAGTGGTTTGAAATCTCTCTCTCTCTCTCTCTCTCTCTCTCTTTCTCTCTCTCTCTCTGTCTCTCTCTGTCTCTCTCTCTGCCTCTGCTCTATTCAGCGAGCGGGGGACCCCCTTATGTAATTATTTTTTTCTATATTTCCAGAACACTTTGAAGCTTAGGCTAGATTGCACATGAGTCTCGTTCAAACCCTCAGTGATACACGCGCATGTGCATAATGTTAGCAACTCAGTAATCTCCTCCGTAATCTTCAGCAAACTTCAACAGTAGATTGAACCAGCTCATTCGGTTCTTTTCGAGTCCGGTAGAAAACTATCGCTAGTTTGTTCTGATGCTTCTGCGCGAGCTCTCAACCAATAATGCAAGGACTACCTCCCTCATTTCCATGTTGTACATGGAAAAGTAAAAAGACATAAATAATATAAACATAATGAATAAATATAAAATATGTACTTAATTAATTAATTGAATAAATAAATATATATATTTTTAAATAAATTCAATATAAGCCAGTAAAATATAAAAAGAATACAAATAAATGTAAAATAAATAAAGATAGTAATAATAAAGAAAGAATGTAATAAAAATATATATATATATATTTTTTTTTGTATGTTGGGTCCTCCATAGATTGCTGCATCTTAAGACAGGCTTTTTAAAAGTAGCTGTTCAAAAACACAGAATTAAAAATGGGAATGCTCCCGTCAAGCTGGTAGTGACAGAAATGTTGTGCATACTTATGATTATCATTATTATGATTATTACGGTAGTCTGAAAGCTGCGCAAAAAACACAATCCTTGAAATTTTTCGCATTAAGTTTATCAGTCAGTCTTCAGGAAAAAAAATGTATTCAAGCAGATTTAGACGGTCATGTTCTTCTTAAGAAAAAAAAAAGATGTTCTTATAAAACATAATTGATAACTTTTTGGGGAATAACTAAGAACTTTTAAATATTTTTCTCTAGAACTGCACTTAATAACTTCTTGGAATTTATGCTAAGACATTTTAAAATCCTAAGAAATTCATATTTCTTAGGAGGATTTCTTTGAATCTGGCCCCAGATGACCAGATATCAGTGCAAATCATAATTTACATCATCAATTATCAAACTCTTCTTTCTCCTTCTACAGAAGAACATGAACACACTCAGTGAGTTTTCTGCTGGTTTTCTTACTGACTTACATCGTAGGAAGTCATTCCTGGTCCAGAGATCAATGTTGGTGAATGTGACTGTGGAAATCAACAGACATGAACAGTGTGATTCTCATGATCCTGCATCCATTACTAACACATTTCTAATATGATGTTCTCCATGATATGAGATGATGATGGAGAGCAGATGAATCTCCAGGACTTTACCTCTGTCTGAGATCTTCTTGAGATCCTCTTTGCAGAAATCCTCCAGTTTGTCTTTCAGCTGACGGACAGATTCTCTCAGAGCATCAGAAGAGACGAGAGAACTGAAGGGATCATCATTTACGTCTGTAGATTCAGGAGGTGCTGAGAGAGACGGAAAACTCTACAGAAAACAGAAATCAAAACTCATCAGCTCCACACTTCACCCAATAACCTGCACCAACATCAGATGTGCGCGGCTCTTGTTGACTTAGTCTCACGTAGCCAGACCTTCAGACTGATGGCTGAAGATCTGGAATCTATGGTAGCTTTCATTGGCCAAGCCCCGCCCATGATGCCGTTTGACCGACATGTCAAACAACCAATCACAGTTCGTTTCGTTCAGCGTCTCGTTTCGGGGCGTGGAAATATCTCCACAATAACAAACCGGTGTGTGAAACTCTCGGATGTATTTTAAAGATTCTATGCCGCGAACTTTAAATATTTTACATACTTTAAAAAACCCAGCGTTTAGTTGATCCTGATAAGCGTTTGTCGTCACAGTTGTAAACACGACGGCTTTCTTCTTTCATGAGAAGGGTTTGGCGTCACGGCATCTTTGTTTCCAGGCGAAATGTTAAAAAACGCGACACACACGTCTCCCAGAAATCCTGTATAATTTAACCAATCCAACGACGACCTCGACACTACTGAAGTGTTTCCAGATAAGTGTACCATATGCATCAGACGTTTAGCCAGCGGTCCGTGGGCATGATGTCTGAGGCCGAGACTATTGTTGACTAGACTGATCTTTAGTTACCAGAGGTGGGTAGAGTACCCAAAAACTGTACTCAAGTAAAAGTAACAATCCTAATAGTTACTTGAGTAATGCCGAGTTCACACTGCACGATTTTAGCCAGATTTTTCACTCGCCGACAGGTTTTGATAAATCGCCGACAAATGCCCGACATCGGAGGCAAATCGGTGCGCGTTCACGCGAGAGACAATTGCGCAGTGTGAATTATCATAGATGCGATCTGAGGTCATCGCCGATGCATCGCCGACACCTGGGATATATTTGGCATGCTAAATATCTGGAGCTGTCGGCGATTCACAATCCTGCTGTGTGAATGAGTTCTCACTGAAAACTACATCAGTGATGACCTACAGCCAATGAGAGAGCAAGATACAGGGCAGTGGGAAGCTCGGGGAGGATTAATTTGAGCGATTAATGTTAACCGTTTACAAACAATGTGCATACATTTTGGCATTAGAATATATAGATCAGCTACGCTACATGAAGATGAAGAAGGGGCTAGGGTTTTTCATATAAATAATATTCTTCTATAAAGGACCATCTATCAGCGTGATCTTGCATTATTTCCTTCACTTCTCATGTGTGTTTGGCTGTAGTTTGCAGAGCAGACAGATTTGTCAGTGATTCTTCCTATTCCTACTGAGCTGAGATAAATTATTCCTAAGAGATTTCCAGAGATGGAAGCCATTTGTAAGCGGCGTCTCTTTTAGAAGAAGATGATCAGATGAGAGTCTGACTGATGATTATATAATAAGACACTCATGAAATGTTTCTCTGTTAGTCTCGTGCCACTGCAGGATCTGCTCAAGTCCACTATGACCCTGTTCTTCTAGATCTGTGTTACCTGCAGGATCTGCTCAAGTCCACTATGACCCTGTTCTTCTAGATCTGTGTTACCTGCAGGATCTGCTCAAGTCCACTATGACCCTGTTCTTCTAGATCTGTGTTACCTGCAGGATCTGCTCAAGTCCACTATGACCCTGTTCTTCTAGATCTGTGTTACGTGCAGGATCTGGTCAAGTCCACTATGACCCTGTTCTTCTAGATCTGTGTTACCTGCAGGATCTGCTCAAGTCCACTATGACCCTGTTCTTCTAGATCTGTGTTACCTGCAGGATCTGCTCAAGTCCACTATGATCCTGTTCTTCTAGATCTCTGTTACCTGCAGGATCCGGTCAAGTCCACTATGACCCTGTTCTTCTAGATCTGTGTTACCTGCAGGATCTGCTCAAGTCCACTATGACCCTGTTCGTTCTTCTAGATCTGTGTTACCTGCAGGAACTGGATGTGATCCTGTGTGTGTGAAAGCTGCTCCATCTCAGCATCTCTCCTCTTTAGATCATTGATCTCCTGCTCCAGTTGCTCCAGTCGTCCTTCAGCTTGACTCACTTCTTTCTTTTCCTGATCTCTGATCAGCCGTATCAGCTCAGAGCGGCTTCTCTCAATGGAGCGGATGAGGTCAGTAAAGATCCTCTCACTGTCCTCCACTGCTGTCTGTGCAGAGCGCTGTTAGGACACACAGTGAATCAGGCTTCAGTGAGTCTGAACTGAGACTGAGACAAACTTCTCTTCTTCTCCAGACTCACCTTATGAGACTCCACCGCCTCTCTCAGCTGCTGAAGATCTTTCTCTCTCTGCTGGATTCTCTGCTGGAACGTCTTCTGCGTCTCCTTCAGCTGCTTCTGCAGGACAAACAGATGATAGTGAATCTCGCAGAAAACTACTGGCACTAAATCATCATGTGAACAGATGAATCCAGTAAAAGTGGAGCTGATAACTAATGGCTGTAGGTCCAGAAGTGATGATCGGTTACAATCATCATAACATTAATTAACATGAAGATTAATGCCTGTTTCATACTGCAAATGTAAGTATTATGAAAGTGAAACTGACACAGGCATAGAGCTTCAAACTATTTTTTTGTGTTCTGTGTAATTCTGCTGCGTCTCTACACTAAATATAAACAGACTATTGGATCACTGCACTGAGTATTACCTTGATCTCTAGTTTTAAATACCTGTTTCTCTGTCCTCTGGTCTGCAGCTGATACAATGTCGTGGTTTTTATGTTCAATAATCGTACACAGCATGCATATACACTCCTGGTCCGTGCAACAGAAAACCTCGAGGAGCTTCTCATGTTTCTTGCAGATCATCTCCTGCAGTCGTCCCGTGGCTTCAGTCAAATTGTGTCTCTTTCCTTTAAAGAAACTCTCATGTTGTTCGAGGTGATTCTGACAGTAAGAGTTCAGACACACCAGACAGGACTTGACAGCTTTGCATTTTCTTTCAGTGCAGACGTCACACTGTACATCTCCAGCTCCAGCGTCACAGTCATCAGAGAGTTTGGTCTTCTTCAGTTTCTCCACCACTTCAGCCAGCATGTTGTTTCTAGCTAAAGCAGGTCTTGGACTGAAGGTCTGTCTGCACTGAGGGCAGCTGTAGACTCTCATCTGATCCTCCTGATCCCAGCAGTCTGTAATACAGCTCTTACAGTAACTGTGTCCACAGGGAATGGTCACCGGATCCTTCAGGAGATCCAGACACACTGGACACAAGAACTCCTTCTTATTTACTGAAATTCTGTCTTCTTCCATTTTGCTGAATGAATACAGAGACACAAACACACAAAAGCTCAACTACACTTCAGTTTCTCTTTCCCTGAAATCATGTGATTCCTGTTTCCTGCTTCTGTGTTAGAGTCACGTGTAAAACGTGTCTGTGAGACTGTAAAGCAGGTTCCTAATTTCTGCTGCTGTAGAGTCACACCAACACATGTATTGGGTTTGCAAATTGTATGGGTTCATTCTATAAGAGTAATTGTTTTATACTGTATTTTCTATCCCCATACCCCAACCCTACATTTAAACCTACCACTCACACAAAGCTCTCTGCATTTTTAGATTTTCAAAGAACATAGTTTAGAATATTTTTAAAGCCATTTGGAATGTGCCCTCATGAACTCTCCAGCTACTAACAGAACCTCGGTTCCCTTTCAGTACAGTTCACTCAATTGTACTTTGTGGGAAACTCCATTTTCTCTGAATACTAAAGCCTGATTTGTTATTGTTAATTTAACTGCATGATCAAATGGTATTTCAGCCCGACTGCCTATAAGTCAATGGTGAGTGCCATTTCATCAGAATCTTTTGATTGATAAGTGACAGTGTTGACTCGCATGCAGCTTTATAGCATGGGCGTAATGCTTTTATTGCTGTTATCTCAGGGAACCAAGGTTATGTTAGTAACCAGAGCGTTCCCTTGATTAACTCACATTGCTTGAATCATGCTTTGGGGAATAATGTCCAATAACATTGTGCTATAAGTGCAAAACAAAAGCTATCCTGTTAGCCCAACCCCAGGACGCCCGAGATGAGGGCCCTTAGGGTAACATGGGCTAATAAGGGCACAACTGGCCTGGAATCAGAGGGGTCCATGAGGCTGGAGTCCTCCAACAAAAACAGACCTGACACTAGCAGAGGTACGATTTGATTAGGTGGTGTTACGTCCAAAGGGATGAATATGTATTATTATTTATAATATTATTACTGTTCTTGAAATTGTTTCATTGTTGTTTACAAAAGTGTGGGTGTGGTTGAATGCTCCGTGTTTGTTTTTGCTCTCTCTCTCTTTCTTCTCCTTCTCAGGGCAAATCAACATCACCTGTAGCTCGTTTGTGAGAGCGTGCCTAAGACCAAGAGGATATTGGGGCAGTTCAGAGTTTGCTGCGAGACACACTTCTCCCCAGCTCCAGACCTGAACTATGTGCTTGTTTAACATGCAGAGACAATAGTTGTGTATTAGCAGTGGCTAATTGAGTTTCAGCATGAACTGTGGATGGATATTGTTCCAGGTTGAAATAGAGCAAAAAGTATTGTGGCTCGTTTGTTCTGAGTGATTTCAAATACTACCCTGTGTGTTAAGAGGGATGCTGTAGGGGAGAGTGCCTTTTTCTTTTATACTTCTTTTTGCCTCTGTTTTTGTACATCAAGGGAGGTGAGGGAAGTTGGGTGTATATTTCTTTTCTTTAAGGTTAGTTAGAGCTCCTTCTTAATCTAGTTAGTGAACTATTTTGTTTGTTATTTTAGGCCTTGCTCTCCCATGAGCCTTTGCTCCCATTTATATTATATTCCTTCTTGTTTTGTAAATAAAATAATTTTGTATATATATATATATATATATATATCAACTGTGTCATCTTCACTCTAAGACAGAGGATTGAAGTCTGTTCTCGCTGTTCATTTATCTCGTGACTTTTTCTTTACTCTTTGTTACTTCCCCTTCTGACCCCTAGACGCTTCAGGGAACGTAACAAGTGGGAGCTCGTCTGGGAGACTGAAATAGTTACTTCCCTTCTCACAGAATTCGTACACCGTTTCTGACGTCCTCATGTGGTATTGAGATGAAGTGTAATCATGTTCCCATCCAACAGGTGCACATAAAGTCTGACTTTGTGACTGGGATGGTTAACCTTGGAGTGTGTTCCAAGCTGCCATTTCATGGGGTAGGTCTTGTGTTGGGGAACGACCTAGCAGGTGGCCAGGTTTACCCCGGACCTATTGTGGTGAGAAAAGGCAATGGCAGTGACGCTAATGTTTTCACTTGGTCTCTAGCCACCTTTTCTGTATGTGCAGTGGCACACCAGCAGATGTAAAAGTGGATACAGTGTGGACCTTACTGACTCACCCTGGCAAGCCCCTCTGTATCTCCCAGATGTGAGCAGACTAAGCCTAAATTAGTGAGAGAACCGATGTGAGTAAAAACATACTCAAACTTTACATTGATAAAGCTCAGTTAAACGGTGTGCAGAAAATGGACCCATTCCTTGTTCAGTGTTCTGATGTAGTGTCAACTTTTGGGCAAGTGCCAGAGGGCCGAACTGCTTGCTTCTGTTTGGTGGTGCACTGGCACAAAAGTGGAAGTCCATTTGTGATTTATCTGATTGTGACAACCAACAAGTAGTACAGACCGCCATGTACTGTCCTCGAATATTGCGGCTTGCATGTGAAAATATACTAAGACCTTACTTGGATTGTAGAGGTTGTTTCACGAAATATGAACCCCTCTGACTTTATTCGCCCTGTGCCCAAACCCTACAATGTGAACAGTATGAATGGCTGTGAACACTATATATAAAGTTGGGCAATTCCAACGTCGCAAGGAAAGTCTGGTGCTTCTGACTTACAGCATGTAAGTATGTTTCGATATTTAAAAATTTGCTACTGACTATTCAAACGCGAGTTTTGAGCAGTGTAGAGTAGTGCTTGTTTGGCGTTTCTACTTTTCTACATTTTTCATGAGCTGAACTCAAAGATCTAAGACTTTTTCTATGTGCACAAAAGGCCTTTTTCTCTCAAATATTGTTCACGAATCTGTCTAAATCTGTGTTAGTGAGCACTTCTCCTTTGCAGAGATAATCCATCCACCTCACAGGTGTGGCATATCAAGATGTGATTAGACAGCATGATTATTGCACAGGTGTGCCTTAGGCTGGCCACAATAAAAGGCCACTCTTAAGTGTTTTCTGTGTAGCTGTGTTCAGTTAAGCTGGTATATGCGTGCGTGTGCGCGTGCTTGTGTGTGTGTTTGCGCGCTGTGTGTGTGTGTGTGTGTGTGTGTGTGTGTGTGTGTGTGTGTGTGTGTGTGTGTGTGTGGCAGAACGTCTCTCAGTCATTCAGCAGCTGAAGTCCTGTCAGTCACACAATAAGAGCCGCTGCTTCCTTCCTGCCTGCTGTTCCAGTCCACTTCACAAACTCAATGTGACTCGCCCTTACTCGCTCTCTCTCTCTCACACACACACACACAGAATGTGAGTTAATTTGATCATAACACAGAGAGACTACAGGATGAAAAGCCTAAACAAAATGATTAGTTTTGTGAAGAAACATATTAATCACTTTGGACTTCCTAAAAATATTGAAAAATTTCATCATTATAAAAACATATCACAACATTTATTATGAGATGAAATAGAAATCTGATCATCGGCCTCATTAACAATCAACTGGATTTTATCAAATATGAAAATGGCAAACAAAATAAAAAAATGTTGATCTTTCACAAAAACACAACTGATATCTTTTGCTTTCAAACCAATTTTAGTGAAGCTCATTGATTCACTTCACGTTGGATCACATGATCATCAAACTAAAAGTTCATTCTTCAGTTTAACTATACATTCAAATGTATCAAATATATATATATACTTGTAGTCAGTGGTGTGCACAGACCTCCGGAGGGGCAGGGGCAGAATGGAGATACGAATGCACAATCGTGGACCGTCCCCCTCGGCTAGGGGTATAACAATTTTATTCTTTGTCATGATGGTTTTTGTTTATTTTGCAAGCTCTTTGAGCATTACAGCCAAACTAATTTCTCTATTATAAAGACAAAGCAAATATAAAAAAAGATGGCAGATATTTATGCCAAAGTGGGTAAAGATAAAAATCTTTGTCATTATTTTATCTTTGTTTTTAAAAAATGTGAATAAAGATACACATTACAAATACACATAATATACCAATAAAATAAAGTTTTATTTTCAGGTGCAATGGGTGTATTTAGCAGAGCATTCAAGAAACTGGGTGAACCAATATAAAAACAAAACACTATATAGATTTATTCATATTAAAGAAACGTATTAAAGCTTTTCAGTCAAGACTAGTGAGTGATTTTTCTCTTTGTGTTTGGTGTTTTATTAATATTAAAGGAATAATTCACCAATAATTAAAATAGCCTAGTGTTTTATTTTTATATCTTCATTTACTCACTTTTTTATGCCTGTTTTGGGTGTGGTTATTTATCGACCCCAAAAAGTATAGCCAGGCTTTTATCCAGGAATTTTCAGATGTTTTATCTTCTATTTTATTATTGTCTGATAATATCTTAATTGTTTGGGATTTTAACATTCATATTTGTTGTCCTGGGAAGCCTTTGGTCGAGGAGTTTTCAGATCTGATGGATTCATTTAGTTTTACTCGCCCTACGCATGAGAAAAGACATACTTTGGACCTTGTTTTTTCCCTAGGGTTGTCAATGTGTGATGTTGATGTCAATGGTGTTTGCATTTCGGATCATATGCCTGTAACTTTCAGTGTAAATGTGTTAAATGACATGAGGGCGGGTCATCCCTCTTATGTTATCCCGTACAATTAATCCTTCAACACCACAGGGTTTTGGGGAGATTTGTAGTAAATCTGATGTATCCTGGCTGGAGTCTGCACCTCTCACGGCTGATCCAGATGAATTACTTACTGTTTTTAATTCCATATGTTCTGAAGTTTGGGACTCTGTTGCTCATTACAAGATTAAGCACCGTAAGGTAAATCATCAGCCTTGGTTAAATGAATATACTCGTGTTCTTAGACAGCAGTGTAGGAAGGCAGAATGGGCTTGGAAGAAAAATAAACTTCTGGTCTCTCATCAGATTTTACGAGGTTCACTTATTGGGTACCAGAAAGCTGTAAAGGATGCTAAAGCGGCCTATTTTTCAAATATTACTCAAACTCACCAAAAATTTTGTTTCAATCTATTAATAGGTTTTTTAATCCAAATCCTGTCACAATACCTCCATCTACAGAGTGTTTTCTCTGGAAAACTAAAAAAATTAGGTCCAAGTTTCGTGATTTGGATGGAAAGGTAGTTGATGACTCTAGTAATGTTAATACTTTTGATGAATTTGATCTGGTTTCATCTACCGATATTAGTCATATCATTGCTAAATTGAAACGCCCAGATACCAGTTGGGATGTTTTGCCTTCAGGTTTGCTTGATGCGACAGCTGATTTTATTGGACCAAGTATTACATCTATTTTGAACTGTAGTCTATCTACCGGTATTTTTCCATCATGTCTTAAGCAAGCGTTTATTGAGCCCCTTCTCCAGAAGTCTGCTTTGGACCCTTTGGAATTCACGAATTACTGGACTATTTCAAAGCTGCCTTGCATTTCAAAAATACTGGAGAAAGTGTTTTTTATCTCAGCTGAGCTCTCAGCTGGCTAATAACGATGTGCTAGATGCTTTTCAGTCTGGTTTTAGGGCAGGACACAGCACTGAATCAGCTTTACTGCGCGTTTCCAATGATTTGTTACACATTGCGGACTCGGGTAATCGAGGAGCTTTAATTATGCTCGACCTTAGTGCAGCTTTTGATCTAATAGATCACAATATTCTTATTAATAATTTCGAACATTTAGTGGGGCTGAGAGGGACTGTTTAAAAATGGTTTTCATCTTATTTGAAGGGACGATCTTTTTCAGTGAGGGTTGGGGAATTTTCATCCTCTTCAGTTCCTCTTGAGTCTGGAGTACCTCAAGGCTCCATTTTGGGACCTATTCTGTTTTCACTTTTTCTGTTGCCTTTAGGCCTTATGTCTTATCATCTTTATGCTGATGATATTCAGATTTACTTGCCTATTAGATCTGGAGTATCAAGTTCTCATTTATCTTTGTTATTATGTCTTGAGGAAGTGAAGTACTGGTTAGAGCAAAATCGCCTACAGCTAAATGCGAGTAAATCTGAATTAATAATTTTTGGGACAGATAAGGTTGACAGTGGCATAAACGATGTGTTAGGTACATGGACAACAAATGTGCAGTCCCAAATGAGAAATCTGGGTGTAATTTTTGAAAGTTGCTTTTTTCAGTAGAGGACTATTGCAAAAATGAAGTCATTTTTGTCTGGTCCTGACCTTGAGATAGTAATCCATGCATTCATCTCTTCCCGTTTGGATTACTGTAATTCTCTTTATTTGGGAGTAAGCCAATCTCTTGCAATCTCAAGATTGCAGTTGGTCCAGAACGCAGCTGCGAGGCTCCTTACTAGTACAAAGACAAGGGAGCATATTACTCCAGTTTTGGGAAAGCTGCATTGGCTTCCGCTTAAATATCGGATTCAGTATAAGGTGTTACTGTACGTTTTTAAAGCTGTCCATGATATGGCCCCAGAATATATTAAGGACCTGATTCATATGAACTCTTGTAGACCTCAAAGATCATTAAACTGCTTACTGCTCTCAATTCCGAAAACTCGTAAATTTCCCCACTTACTAAGAATGGAGAGAACTGTAATTTTCATCGTAGGTACACCTCAACTGTGAGAAACAAAAAAAAAATCCAGAAAATCACACTGTATGATTTTTAAATAATTAACTTCCATTTTATTGCATGAAATAAGTATTTGATACAATAGAAAAAATAGAACTTAATATTTGGTACAGAACCCTTGGTTTATAATTACAGAGGTCAGATGTTTCCTGTAGTTCTTGACCAGGTTTGCACACACTGCAGCAGGGATTTTGGCCCACTCCTCTATACAGGTCTTCTCCAGATCTTTCAGGTTTTGGGGCTGTCGCTGGGCAACACGGAGTTTCAGCTCCTTCCATAGATTTTCTATTGGGTTCAGGTCTGGAGACTGTCTAGGCCACTCCAGGACCTTAAAATGCTTCTTACGGAGCCACTCCTTCGTTGCCCTTGCTGTGTGTTTGGGGTCATTGTCATGCTGGAAGACCCAGCCACGACCCATCTTCAATGCTCTTACTGAAGGAAGGAGGTTGTTGGCCAAAATCTCGCCATGTATGGCCCCATCCATCCTCCCCTCAAAACGGTGCAGTCATCCTGTCCCCTTTGCAGAAAACACCCCCAAAGCATGATGTTTCCACCCCCATGCTTCACGGTTGGGATGGTGTTCTTGGGATTGTACTCATCCTTCATCTTCCTCCAAACACGGCGAGTTGAGTTTATACCAAAACATTCTATTTTGGTCTCATCTGACCACATGACCATCTCCCATGTCTTTCTCTTGGATCATGCAGATGGTCTTTGGCAAACTTCAGACGGGCCTGGACATGTGCTGGCTTGAGCAGGGGGTCCTTGTGCGTGCTGCAGGATTTTAATCCATGGCGGTGTAGTGTGTTACTAATGGTAACCGTTGAGACTGTGGTCCCAGCTTTTTTCAGGTCATTGATCAGGTCCTTCTGTGTAGTTCTAGGCTGATCCCTCACCTTTCTCAGGATCATTGGTACTCCCCGAGGCGAGATCTTGCATGGAGCCCCAGTCCGAAGGAGATTGAGTCATCTTGAATTTCTTCCATTTTCTAATAATTGCACCAACAGTTGGTGAAAAGGCAACAACTGTTGGCGCAATCATTAGAAAATGGAAGTCCTGTAGTCCATCCCAGCCTTGTGCAGGTCTACAATTTTGTCCCTAGTGTCCTTAGACAGCTCTTTGGCCTTGCCCATAGTGGAGAGGTTGGAGTCTGATTGATTAAGTGTCTTTTATACAGGTAACGAGTTCAAACAGGTGCAATTAATACAGATAATGAGTGGAGCATGGGAGGGCTTCTTAAAGACAAACTAACAGGTCTGTGAGAAACACAATTCTTGCTGGTTGGTAGGTGATCAAATACTTATTTCATGCAATAAAATGGAAGTTAATTATTTAAAAATCATACAATGTGATTTTCTGGATTTAATTTTTTAGATTCTGTCTCTCACAGTTGAGGTGTACCTACGATGAAAATGACAAATCTCTCCATTCTTTGTAAGTGGGAAAACTTGAAAAATCGGCAGTGTATCAAATACTTATTTGCCCCACTGTACAGTGTTGGGGAGTAACTAGTTACATTACGTAATTACGTAATTGAATTACAAAATAAAAGTAACTGTAATCAGTTACTGAGAAGAAAATGTGTAATTAAATTAAAGTTACTTATGAAAATGTTAAGGATTACAAAGGGGGTTACATCTGATTTTTTTTCACACACTCCCACATACAGATTGAATTGATTTCTTTCATAAATTGCAGCGACTGCTCTAAAATATGAAACACCAATGTTTCCGATAACTCTTATATTTCTTATATGGGTTTATGTATATGCTTAATTTTTTTAAGATTAATTATTTTACTTCTAAGGTATTGTTAGATCCAGTCCTGTCATAGCTATGCAAATATTTGATTTCAAAAACAGTTTCATAGCTATTAAATTATTTCTTGTTATGATTTTAAATCTGTATTTCTCCTCAGCATGATTTTAAAGTAAGCTATGCTTCAAAGAGGACATTGGATGCCGATTTTCCACAAGGTGGTAGGATTCATTAGGGTCTTCTTGAAATGGTCTCAGTGGTCGTGTAAAACAACACCCTTTTTTACCTTGTCAAAAACAGCTCTGTTCACAGTGACTCGTTTCGGTGCATATCTCTTTACATGCTAATGAGCACTGCTCACCCCGTCCCTCTCTTCTGTGAAAGCGATCATCCTTGAGTTTTAACTTTTTAACAAAACCTGCCTTGAATTGTCCCTCATTCAGAAAACAGTCTGGAGTAAAATGATTTGCACAGCCAGGCATAAATGAATTAATTAAAGTGAAAGTGAAGTGACGTGTGGCCAAGTGTGGTGACCCATACTCAGAATTTGTGCTCTGCATTTAAACCATTAAACCAAGAGCACACACACACAGTCGTAAACACACACCTGGAGCAGTGGGCAGCCATATTGCTGAGCCGCCCGGGGGTTCGGGGTTTGGCAGTTGGGGGTTCGGTGCCTTGCTCAAGGGTCTCACCTCAGTCGTGGTATTGAAGGAAGAAGAGAGCGCTGGTTATTCACTCCAAAATCAAAATGGCTTTATAATTGAGACTGTTTAGGTTTTGGGGGGGTTAAAAAAAGAGTGAATTTCTATCATTGTAAGGTGGTTATGTTACAAAATGAAAATATAATCTTAATTCAAGTTACGAAAGACTTCGAAAGTCTGACAGTAATCGGTGTTGAGCACTACTGTAAGTTTAACCCAGCCTGGTTAACCTGTTTGAAAATGAATAAAGGTCATTGCACACTGAGTCCGAAATTCTTCGCGTGTGTTTTTTCGCCATCCTTTCCTCTCAAAATGCATGCTACGGTTGCGAAAACGCAGAAAATCGAAAATGGTCGGAATTTTTTTCTGACAGACGAAAGTTTCAGAGGCAGAGTGTAAATATGATTGACACAACGTGAGGTCGTATTTATTTTTTAACGTGCAAAAATTTCGAACTCGGTGTGCAATGGTCTTAACAGTTGAAACATTAGAAATTTTAGAAAAGCAATCAAATGTAATCAGTTACATTACTTTAATAAAGTAATTGAAAAGTACACTACTTATTACATTTTAAGTAGGGTAACTTGTAATCTGTAAGCTATTACATTTCCAAAGTAACCTTCCCAACACTGTGTGTATATATATATTAGAGGTGGGCATAGATTAATTTTTTTAATCTAGATTAATCTAGATTAATTTTGGAATTAATCTAGATTAATCTAGATTAAAATGGCTCATTTGAAAACTGCCGAAGGCATTCAGAATATGTGTGCTACCCAAATAATGACTAAAAGTAAGTCTTTGAGAACGGGTTTCTCAAGCCAGGTGGCGCATTAGACCAGGGGCTCATCTCCTGTTTCCAAAATGCATCACAAACTTTAATCTCTTCCCGTCCCAATCCCACGAAAAAACTGGAGGAAAATCCCGTTCCACTCCCGGAAGAATGACTCCCATTCCCTCCCACTCCCGTGAAGGTTTTTTTTTTTTTTTTTTTTTTTTTTTATAAATGTCAATTACAGTAAAAATATAGTACAGATCACAGCGTGCCCACCTTATTAGTTGAATAAAATTTTGTTATTATATTGAACTGAAAGCCATCTTATTATGCACAGTGTTGCACAGATTAAATTTCATGTAAATCATCCATGCTAACACACACGTCTTCTATTTATTTATTTTTTGACATTTCACTCTCTATAGATATATTTTTCTATGTACTGTATTTTTAGATATATTCGAGTTTCGAAGTTTCTCGCTCAAGTTCACATGAGACCTAAAGCGCATCCTGTTTGCTTAAAAGCGCAACGTTTCGTTGTTATTCTGAGTGCAAACAAATAAACGTAGAGTCTTTACAGATTCGAAAGATGTATTAGGCTACTTTTATCTGTATGACCAAAAATGACGGAGATTTTAAGAGCAAGTGAGCGCACTGGAGCCTGTCTTGCAGCAAACGCGCTTCCACACAAACACTTCAATATCGCACATTTCTCTAGGTTAACATCATATTGAGCGGCCATGTAAAGTTGCTACTACATACATCTTTCAGATGAAAAGCCATATTTGAGGTTGATGAATGATAGGTGAGCGTTTGGATCAGGGGCGGCGCTAGGGGTGGGCTAAGGGGGCTGAAACATTCTGAAATGTTTTCAGAAAAGCCCCGAATGTTTTTATGACCATGCCCTGTACGCATCATCATCACTGAGTTTTCATGCGCATTAAAATGATGAACCGCAGTTTACTCCCGTCAGGAACCGCCCACGGAAGCTCGTACTTCTGACTGACATATACACTTGATAATAAACTTCATATAAACTGGCCAATCATCGATATGAAGTAATAGCAGATATTGGATCTTTGGGCTTAGCCCCGGATATCCACTCACCTTAGAATCGCCTCTGGGTGAGCATTTGGATGTCCTGCCCGATTGTATTACCGTACCACACAGACCAGCCGTTAACAATCTGTCCATCACGGACTGCGAGCCTCTAGTTCGAAGACTCGTTCTCGCCCCCTACAGTGCAATTCGGCTAGGTATACATCCGCGCTAAAATATCAGGGTGAAAGTCATCATAGCTTGCGTAGTATAGACCCAGCTCCCAACCCAACTTTGAGAATAGATTAACGGCGATATTTTTTTTATCGCCAATAAGAGTCTCACGTTAACGCAGCACGTTAACGCCGATAACGGCCCACCACTAATATATATATATAATTTATTCCATATATATTCAATTTAAATGTAACTTAATTTCTAATATAATTTGTTGCTAATTTTTCATTGTGAGTGTGTGTGTGTGTGTGTGTGTGTGTGTGTGAGAGAGAGAGATAGAGAGACAGAGTGTGTGTGTGTGTGTGTGTGTGTGCGTGCGTGCGTGCGTGCGTGTGTGTGTGTGTGTGTGTGTGTGTGTGTGTGTTTTGGGGGGTCTGGTAGCACATGCTTATCCTCTCTACTTGTTTCCGAGGGCGTATATTCCTACATAAAGGGTTTCAGTTCAAAGACGTGCAGAAGAAAGAGAGCAGGAGATGAAAAGGAGGAGTGCGAGTCGACGGCTTGTAACTCTTTTACACGTTCCTCAAACTCTCTCCATCTCTAAGCGAGAGCTAAATCAACAGCAGAGAAGAGGAGGCTCAGAGACCAGAGCTTTGATGTGCAAACCGCCACACACACACACACACACACACACACACAGACATGCTCAAACACAGACACACACACACACACACACACTCTCTCTATCTATCTCTCTCTCTCTCTCTGTCTCTCTCTCACACACTCACACTCACACACACACACACACACACAGACACACACACAGACATGCTCAAACACAGACACACACACACACACACACACACACTCTCTCTATCTATCTCTCTCTCTGTCTCTCTCTCACACACTCACACACACACACAGACATGCTCAAACACAGACACACACACACACACACACACACACAGACAGACAGACATGCTCAAACACAGACACACACACACACTCTCTCTCTCTCACACACACACACACACACACACACACACACACACACACACAGATATGCTCAAACACAGACAGACACACACACACACACACACACAGATATGCTCAAACACAGACAGACAGACACACACACACACACACACACACACACACACACACACACACACAGATATGCTCAAACACAGACACACACACACACACACACACACCCACACACAGACATGCTCAAACACAGACACACACACACTCTCTCTCTCTTCTCTCTCTCTCTCTCTCTCTCTCTCTCTCTCTCTCTCTCTCTCTCACACACACACACACACACACACACACACACACAGATATGCTCAAACACAGACACACACACACACACACACACACAGACATGCTCAAACACAGACACACCACACACACACACACACACACACACAGACATGCTCAAAGACACGCACACACACACACACAATTAAAAATTTGCAACAAAATTACATTAGGAATTAAATTACATATATATTGAATATTTAAATAAGATTAATATTATATCAAGTTTATTTAGATAATTTAATGTATTTAATTTTAATATTAGGTAAATCACTTGTTTATTGTGGTTATTTAATCATTCTATATATTTATTTTTATATATGTAATAATTATTTAATTAATATAAATATTAATTTAAAGATAAGATTATATAATTAAAAAAGATTCTATAATTTATTACAGTAATTAAATAAATAATAAATCAAACTTTATATTTAATAATGTTTCATATTAAATCAATTTTAATATTTGTTTAATTAATTACGTTTATTAAGATTATTTAATTTATTTAGGTTATTAAATAATCCAGTTTAAGTCTCGTGGACTTAACGGACACGCGCACGAGGCGGCCATTTTAAGTCCGTAAGACCGCAAGTGCACATGAAGTGTTCCATTTGGATGTTGCACGGCGCGGGTCGCACCGGGGACATGCCCATATTTGGTTAGTTCCAGTTCCTGTCCCCGTTTAGATTTTTAGTTCCAGGTGTGTGTGATTAATTATCTAGTTTATCCTCGTTTAGTCTCCCCTACTTACGCCCTGTGTTTCCTGTCTGTGGTGTCCGGTCTCGATCGTCAGGTGTTTGGCCCTGTCCCAAATGGAACACTTCGTGTGCACTTGCGGTCTTACAGACTTAAAATGGCCGCCTCGTGCGTGTGTTCGTTAAGACCACGAGACCGTAGGGTGTCCCATTCCTCATTTAAGTGTTCAGAAGGGTGCTTGCGAGCACGGCCGTTATGCGCCCTCGATCCGTACTTCTGCCGAGCCCGCACTGGAGCAAGATCGCAGCAGACTTCGACCCGACAGTCAAAGCAGCATTACGACACGAAAGTGCGGACTCAGAGGAAGACCGCGAGCGCTTCGGGTGCCATTTGGGACAAGGCCTTTGTCTACCCTCGAGTTTCATGTTCCATGTGTTCCAACCGTGCAAGTTATTATTATTGTTTTACTTTATTATCAATTTATTAATGTTGACAACATCAGCATTGCATGACTATGAGTATAGTGTGTATTAGCATGTGGATTTCAATTTCTATACAGTCTAATATCTAATTGTCATGCCATTTGAATTGCATATTAAGAAATAATTTTAACCGAAAAAGCAAACTATGCTCGAGCTGATTGTCTTTAAACTACAAATCTTGTGTAATCCCAGGCTATCTGTAATCAGATGCACATTCAAAACTGAAATATCATTTCATTTCAGTCCCTTGTGTTTCATAAACACACTTTATGAATTACAATCCACCATCAAAATGATATCAATAATTAATTCAAAATAATTGACCTTGTTTGGAATTATTGCAATATGAATCTTGGTGATTCTGACTCATTGTATTATTACAAAAAAAGTTTCTAATTCAAAACTATGTATTTGACTTTATTATTGATGTCACTAAAATACTGAAAAGATATTGATGGACAAAAGAAAGCACAATATCACATTTACAATTATTATATGCATAGAGTTGTATAATTATTATTTATATACTGTTATACTTATATTATTTCAATAAAATAATTTCTTATTTTAAAATATTAATATTTATGTTTAATTTATAACCAGTGATTTTTGTGCTTAAACTGGAACTTGAGTTAATTGCTAAGGCAACATATCATCTCATATTTTGATATTATTTCAGTTAGCACATATTTTTTAATAGTTTTAGTTTTGGTCTAATCTAAAAGCCATTGCCTTTTTTTTGGTTGTTTGTCTATGACATAACAAAAGTGGAAAATCATTCAAGAAAATAAATAATAATCGATAAATAAAGAGTGAATTCTGTAATGCAGTGGTCTTGAGATCTGAGTTCAGAGAGTCACTGTGTGTTAATGTGAGCGACGACACTCTTCTCATTCAAACCAGCATCTTCATTAATGGGATGTTAAACCTGTTAAACTCTTGTGTTTGATCCAACAGGAAGCGCTGTCACACACACATTAATGTTAATTAGTGTTAATGACTCCCCAGAGACTAAACTCTCCCGTGAGGTTCAGATGAAGCAGGATAGACGGCAAACACACACACACACACCCACCCACACACACACACACACACACACACCCACAAAGACAGACAGACATGCTCAAACACAAACACACACACACTCTCTCTCTCTCACCACACACACACACACACACACACACACACACACACACGATATGCTCAAACACAGACAGACACACACACACACACACACAAGATATGCTCAAACACAGACAGACAGACACACACACACACACACACACACACACACACACACACACACACAGATATGCTCAAACACAGACACACACACACACACACACACCCCACACACAGACATGCTCAAACACAGACACACACACACTCTCTCTCTCTCTCTCTCTCTCTCTCTCTCTCTCTCTCTCTCTCTCTCTCTCTCACACACACACACACACACACACACACACACAGATATGCTCAAACACAGACACACACACACACACACACACACACACACACACACAGACATGCTCAAACACAGACACACACACACACACACACACAGACATGCTCAAAGACACACGCACGCACGCACACACAATTAAAAATTTGCAACAAAATTACATTAGGAATTAAATTACATATATATTGAATATTTAAATAAGATTAATATTATATCAAGTTTATTTAGATAATTTAATGTATTTAATTTTAATATTAGGTAAATCACTTGTTTATTGTGGTTATTTAATCATTCTATATGTTTATTTTTATATATGTAATAATTATTGAATTAATATAAATATTAATTTAAAGATAAGATTATATAATTAAAAAAGATTCTATAATTTATTACAGTAATTAAATAAATAATAAATCAATCTTTATATTTAATAATGTTTCATATTAAATTAATTTTAATATTTGTTTAATTAATTACGTTTATTAAGATTATTTAATTTATTTAGGTTATTAAATAATCCAGTTTAAGTCTCGTGGACTTAACGGACACGCGCACGAGGCGGCCATTTTAAGTCCGTAAGACCGCAAGTGCACATGAAGTGTTCCATTTGGATGTTGCACGGCGCGGGTCGCACCGGGGACATGCCCATATTTGGTTAGTTCCAGTTCCTGTCCCCGTTTAGATTTTTAGTTCCAGGTGTGTGTGATTAATTATCTAGTTTATCCTCGTTTAGTCTCCCCTACTTACGCCCTGTGTTTCCTGTCTGTGATGTCCGGTCTCGATTGTCAGGTGTTTGGCCCTGTCCCAAATGGAACACTTCGTGTGCACTTGCGGTCTTACAGACTTAAAATGGCCGCCTCGTGCGTGTGTTCGTTAAGACCACGAGACCGTAGGGTGTCCCATTCCTCATTTAAGCGTTCAGAAGGGTGCTTGCGAGCACGGCCGTTATGCGCCCTCGATCCGTACTTCTGCCGAGCCCGCACTGGAGCAAGATCGCAGCAGACTTCGACCCGACAGTCAAAGCAGCATTACGGCACGAAAGTGCGGACTCAGAGGAAGACCGCGAGCGCTTCGGGTGCCATTTGGGACAAGGCCTTTGTCTACCCTCAAGTTCCATGTTCCATGTGTTCCAACCGTGCAAGTTATTATTATTGTTATACTTTATTATCAATGTATTAATGTTGACAACATCAGCATTGCATGACTATGAGTATAGTGTGTATTAGCATGTGGATTTCAATTTCTATACAGTCTAATATCTAATTGTCAATGCCATTTGAATTGCATATTAAGAAATAATTTTAACCGAAAAAGCAAACTATGCTCGAGCTGATTGTCTTTAAA
>CM049831.1:29577555-29585055 GCA_027422435.1 Schizopygopsis pylzovi | reverse complement strand
TATGCACTCTTAAAAATAAAGGTGCTTAAAAGGTTCACGGCGATGCAATAGAAGAACCATTTTTGGTTCCACAAGAAACACAGAAAGGTTCTTATATGGCATCGTGAAGCACCTTTATTTTTAAAAGTGTAGAGTTGTTTGGGATGGGGATGATTATGATCATAATTGTGATGCATTGTGGTCTATTGAAGTGTGCATATGAAGCAGACTCGCTCCGTATAAACTTCCTTCCACTTCACAAAGTGAAACGCACTTCAAAATGGCAGCGGGGATTCCCCCGAGGCGAAGTGCTTAGGGAAGTTTGCGAAGAAGTGGTGGAACGCAGCCAGCTTTAGAAAACAAATAAGTGGTTATTCCGCCCGCGAGGGGTGGGGCTTATCAGGCTCTCATTAACATAACTCCTCCCCACGCCACGCCCTCTTGGCAATTTCCGCATCCTGCAGCAGCAAAACCAGCTTTTTTCAGCTAAAGAAATCCGTGTGATTGCTCAGGACGGTTTTCCCGGCGCATGTCCAGGCGTCTGGTTCCAGTTCTGCAGCTTGCAGTACACGGTGTTAGAGTTCTTGCAGCGGCATCCAGGCCGCTTCACGCGGTCGTGGCACGAGTTGCATGCTTTCACGCAACCCTTAGCAGGCAGGTAACACAGCAGACACGGAAAGAGCGCAGACATGAGTCCCATGCACAGGAATCGTGAGCAGCACTGCGGATGCGACAGCGAACACGGCCGATCGGCGCAAGGGTCACCAACGTCATCATCGTCCTTTGAGCAATGATAAAAAATCCCTTTGACCAAACACATGCACGTCCCATACTCCACGACATTTTCGGCCGAACACAAGCATTGAGCGTTGCACGCGAGGCGCGCCGGAAGCGGACGAGGCGCCGTGCATTCGCCGCATTTGCATTTCCCGCAGCTCTCGCAGATGTATAAATGCTCCGAGTTCAGGTTTTCCTGTTTGAGGGGAACGTCATACGATGCATTCAGAGATTTGGGCTGAGTCTGTACGGCGCGATACTGCGACGGCGCTAGCAGGCCTCGCTCCGATCCGTCGCTGCTGTTGCTCCCGGAGCTGGTGGATCTGCTGAGCGCCGGCGGATGTGCCGTTCTGTGCTCGTAGTTGTTATTCACGTTCACCAGGATCACCTCGTGAGTCCTCTCCGGCTTGTCTGCGTTGCGTGGTGGTGGCGGCGGCCCCGGGGACGGTCTGCGCGCTACGGCCGGGCCCTCGGTGTATTCGTTGCATGAGCGGATGGCTTTGATCTGGTCCAGGGAAAGGATGGCACCGGATGGGCTTCCTCCGCGCTGACCAAGGCGATCCATGAGACACGATCAGCAACTCCAAACAACACGGATGCAACGTTCATCTGACACCCTGAGAGACAAGAAGAGAGAGACGTCATTCTCAACATGCAATTAATGCAATCGATTTTTAAGTCTGAGTCTCTAATTGTGAGCCTGGAGCACAAAAGCAGTCATAAGCAGCACGGGTATATTTGTAGAAATAGCCAAAAATACATTGTATGGGTCAAAATTATACATTTTTATTTTATGCCAAAAATCATTAGGATATTAAAATCATGTTCCATGAAGATATTTAGTCAATTTCCTACCATAAATATATCAAAACGTAATTTTTGATTAGTAATATGCATTGCTAAGAACTTCATTTGAACAACTTTAAAGATGATTTTCTCAATATTTAGATTTTTTTGCATCCTCAGATTCTCAGAATATTGTCCGATCATAACAAACCATACATCAGTGGAAAGCTCATTTATTCAGCTTTCAGATGCATAAAAAGACCCTTATAACTGGTTTTGTGTTCTCTGGTTGGCAGAGGTTATTTCCACTAACTCCGCCCACCAGGTGTGATGGGACAGTCAACACTGCAACAGAAGCTCATCAAACATCAGCTCCAGTGACGTCGATCGCATGAGCTTTAGACGCGATCGAACCCAATTCAAACCCACCTTTAGCTGAACTTGTTTTGCTCCCTTTTCAAATCTTATATCGTATCGGAAAGGCATTTCATTTCAATAAAAATGAAGGAAATAATCAAAACGTTGAAAATAAAGTATGGGGTAGTTGTCGGGAGGGCTTTATAGTGCCAATAAGGTGGCATTGATTTAATAACTTGAATTCAAATTATAATTTACATTTAATATGTTATTATTGCATACTATTTTATAATGTACTACAATACCGAGGAGTAGATAATTGCCATTATTTGCAATAAGTAGGCTAGTATAAATAGCAGAAAATATAGCTGTTTTAACAGTGTAAATATAATCTATAGCTATCTGCACTGAATGTAAATAGCATCCATAGCTTAGAAAATATTTTCAAGTTCACACTTAGACAAAAAAGGGTCTTTTTTTCTCTCTAATCTACAATTTTAAAAACAAAGGCTCTCTTCTGGCATCACGAAGAACCTTGAATATTTGATGGAAACGTTCAATTCCAAAATGAAGGTTATTTTGTTTATTAAAATATGAATTCAAACCTATATGAAAGGTTTTTGGGAAAGCACTAATGGTTCTTCTGATGGTTCAGGAAGACCTTTAACATCAGTTCAACAGATAAAGGTTGTTTATAGTGGAACAAGTGCTTCTTTACACGTATAGAAATGGTTCTTTTCAGAATGGACCAATACACGGTTCTTTATTGTCATCTACTGGTTTCATGAAGAACCTTCAACATCAATGAAACCTTACAATTATTATAATGTTAAGACAAAAATTGTTCAGTAACACTTTTCTTGGAGACATGATATAAAAGTCGATCATAAAGTGCTTCAAAATAAACAATCTAGAAAGGATATTTTTACAGCCACTGATGAACATTTACAATGAAACACTCTTTATTGGCTCCATGAAGAACCTGTACTTTCCCATTCCCCTAAAGGTCCTTTATAGCTGAAAATGTGTCTTTAAAATAAGAAACAATGGTTCACTTTCATGCATTATCAAATATTATGATGCATTAATTATGCCTTGCAATGCATTCGTAAATAATTGTAACTATTAATCGTTAGACCTTTAGAAGGCATAAAGCATTGCAACACACGACAAACAACCATTTCCCGATGTAACAAACAATATTAAATTATTTATGAATATATATAATGCTAATAACATACACCACGATGCATTGAGCATAAAGGCTTCAAGTACATTGTTACCAAACCACTTTGTCTTAGTTTGAAACACATCTAACGAACGGATATAGCACCTTTAGTGGAAACGAAAGTTAAAGATGCTTCATCGATGTCAGTAACACACATCACCGATGGTTCTTTAAAGCACTGTTCACTGAGCGTTATTGTGAAGCGTGTACTGGTAAAGAACGAATCTAACTAGTGCTTACTGAAGCGTTCAGACACATGCACACTCTCAGGCCCCAGAGCTTTTGTTTTTAACTTCCTTTGGGGGGTCAAGCCTTAATTAGAGGGTCAAACCCCCTGGACACAATTCACACCCCGGTGTTTGGAGACGCACGATCACCGCGCGCTTTATTCTGATATGACGCATGACGCACTAAAGTCGCAGATCTGGACTGAACGTGTGCAGATGTACGATCTGAGACAGCTCATAAATCCCACCGCAGAAGAGAGTGTGTGTGTGTGTGTGTGTGTGTGTGAGGAACGTCCCCAGCTCTTCTCCTTCTCTATTCACACAGCCATTTAACCCCCGAGCGCAGAGAGAGAGAGAGAGTTGACTATTAACAAGACTTTGTATCGACCTCAATAAGCACACAACTGAAGTAAAGTGCAAATACTTCCCGTCCTGATTTGCATGTGTATGGCTGGTTAACATTAAAATGCAGAGCCACACTGAGCAGGAAGACTTCAAATCAAACACAGAGCTTCACACGCTTCTCCAAGCGCGTCACGAGACTTCGGCGATCCGGTTTAAACGGAGAGAACGGAATAAAATCGCTTGAGCTAATAAAATTAAGCATGCAGAAAGGAATAAAACCAATTGGGCTAGTAAAATTAAGCATGCACAAAGGAATAAAACCAATTTGGCTAGTAAAATTAAGCATGCAGAAAGGAATAAAATCAATTTGGCTAGTAAAATTAAGCATGCAGAAAGGAATAAAACCAATTTGGCTAGTAAAATTAAGCATGCACAAAGGAATAAAATCAATTTGGCTAGTAAAATTAAGCATGCAAAAATGAATAAAATCGCTTGAGCTAATAAAATTAAGCATGCAAACGGAGTAAAATCAATTGCGCGGATAAAATGAAGCATGCATAACGAAAAAAGCACTGATTAGTAAAATAAGCATCGCAGATAGAATAATAATCGGATGAGCTAATAAACCGTAAGCATGCAAATCGAATAAAAACATTCCGCAATTTTAAATTAGCATGCCAAAAATAATAGAACATCTGCTTTGATGTTCTATAATAAGTTTAACACTGCATTGTATTTATCCAGATTGCAGTCTTTGTAAAATAAGTCATGCATAACGTAAAAAACACAAAACGCGTTCGAGGAAAAAAAAACGCAGAACGACAAGAAAAAGCAAACTTATGAATGAAAACAAGTCCGCTGGGGCTGGAGTGTGTGTGTACCTTGTGTGTATTCACGCACACACACTCATACACACAGCCTGAAGCGCATAATATGATTATGAACATAAGTTTTGAGTAATAAACGGAGTTTGTTGCGCGCAGCGGCCTGTGGAGACCCAGCGCTCCGGTTTCATAGATCCACACACGATCTCCATCCAATCCTGCCCGATTCCGCGTTAACTAACACGAGTGTGTGTGTGTGTGTGTGTGTGTGTGTGTGTGTGTGTGTGAGAGAGAGAGGACTGGTGCGTACCTGCAGACAGACCAGAGTAATGTCAAATCCATCAGTCCGTGTGCCAAACATCCATCAATATGTCCAGAGCGAGGCCAAAAATCAGCGCGTGGCCGCGAGCGTAACATCCAGAGAAAACGCCGAAGGAATCCGGTTAAATCCACGAATGAAGCGCGTTCGCCGCTGGTTTAGCGTCCGTGCGCCGCGTCAGACTCTGTGTGAGTGTGTCGGATCAGATGCGTGCGCTGTCTGTTTTTGCGCGCACACACACACACACACACACACTGATGAATGAAAGAGGATCGTGGGGCAGATGCAGGAGGGGTGGACTAGCTCTGGCTTTAAGGTGGATCGTGTGAAACAAACGCGCATCTGTTGCTGAGCGTCACCGCGGCGCGGCGCGTCACGCGCACAATCTCCACGACTTCATGCGAGTACATACTGCGCTCTGTACTTTTGCACAGCTAAATCAATAGCGAGACTAAGTAAAAAATAAAATGTATTTACTTGCTTATATCTGAAATGAACTGAGAGCATGTTCACCCTCAGATACACTTGTGTGGGTAATAAAGTGGTGTATGTATTATGAATTTTATTTCTGATTCAGAAATGCAGTACCGGTGATCTTTAACAGTATTAGCGAGAGCTGCATTAAACATTTAGATAATGAAAATATAACAATCAGTTCTCATTAAAAAATGTCAAAGTGTTTGTCCATAAAACATCAGATAATAGACACAAGCAGCGCTGGTGCGACCTTAAGAGCGCAACCCCCCCTCACCGAGCGTGTCTGTGTGTGTGTGTGTGTGTGTGTGTGTGTGTGTGTGGGGCGGATGTGCTGCATCCGGATACATGAGAAAGGAAAGTTCAGCACAGTCATTCCATGCATTCAGACGGAAACAAGCCACACACACACGCACACACACACACACACACACAACACACACACACACACACAAACATACGCACACACACACACACACACACACACACACACACACACACACACACACACAGAGAGAGAGAGGGAGAACATGGCACTGCTGAGATCAAAATTATTTTGTATTATAGTTTTACATCACTATATTGTTTGTTACATAATAATTACAAAGTGTATATTACAAAACAAATTATTTTGTAATAGCCTATATTATAGACTATTATAGATATATGATAGGTTGCTATATTATATTATCAATATTAATAACAGCTTTAATATTAATGATTAATATATTAAGGTATTTTGCAGCACCCGTGTTGTTTTAGTAGCTATAATGTACATAGCATTATATTAATTAGGTCATATTTTGAATTAACTTTTTTTTTTGTGTGTGCTTTTTATTATTATTTTAAATGTAGCTTTCATAAGTTTTTTTCATTCCAGTTTTAGTAATATTTAATAATTATTTTTTTTCAGTTAGTTGCAAAAGCAACATTTCTCATTTTGTTTAGGTTTTTCATATATTTTCTTTTATTTCCTCTTGTTCAGTTTTTAATAGGTTTAGATATTAATATGCAGCACTGCAGGTTTTTTGCACAAAGAACTTTCTTTTTTATTTGAATGTTTTTAATGCTAATCTGAAGAACGTGTTATGAAACATCAAGGTTCTTTAGGTGTTTTAGTTTCTGGGTTAAAGTAAATAAAAGCAATTGTTCTTTTCATCAGGAGAATAAAAGATAATTTTTGTTATTTAAAAATGTTCTCCTGTGACCTCAAACCATGTTTTTGGCCACGCCCACAAATAAATGACTATAACACTTCCTGAATGTGAAGAGCAGGTCACTGACCGCCAGACGCTGCAGGTGTGTAAAGTTTTACAGCACAAGACCATAAACACTGCTCTGTCATCAAATAAAACCTTTATGATCTAGAAACTTCTTTAAGACCAGATGACCCCCCCCCCACACACACACGCACACCCACAGACTCACACACACCCACAGAGACTCTCACACACACACACACACCACACACACACACGACACACACACACACACCACACACAACACACACACACACACACACACGCACACACACACACACACACACACACCTCTCACACACACACACACACACGCACGCACGCGCACGCACTCGGGCGCACACACACACACACACACACACACAAAAGAGGTCCGCAGCAGTATTGAGTGTGAGTGTGTTTATTGTGTCTGTAGAGTAGCTGTGGGTCAGGCTGGTGATCCGCTGTGTTTCTGCTGGTAGCTGATGTACGTCTGCAGGAGCGTCTGTGGGATCCGGGGTGTGACGGCGGTCAGCGCGCTGTCGAAGTGTCCGGCGCTCACGTGTTGAGCTGAGATGTTCTCCTGCAGCGCCTGTAGAGCCGCTTCTCTGCACACGGCTGTGATCTGACACACAAACACACAATCATTCCTGCTTCAGACTCTGATACAGAACCTGTAGATCCGCCCCAATGTCACCAGCAGCCAATCACAGCTCACTAGTGACTGAAATCATCTCTCTGAAGCAGGAGTCATCATAGTGGGCAACTTCCACAGCTGTGAATGGAAACTACAACTATATAGTTTTGTGTTCCCATTTACACCAACAACTTTCTGAAAGCTCATGGCAAGGTAATATAACACATAGTATAGTGTTATAAATGTCCACACGCACGCACACCGGATACACACACAAAGACTCACACACTCTCACACTCACACACACAC
>CM049831.1:29560055-29570055 GCA_027422435.1 Schizopygopsis pylzovi | reverse complement strand
TAGACAGACACACAGCAGCTCATAAACAGCTTGTCATCAATTAAACATGCTGACAGGCGCACGCACTCTCTCACACACACACACACACACACACACACACACACACACACACACACACACATCACACACACACACACGCACACACACACGCACACACACACGCACACACACACACACACACACACGCTCTCTCTCTCTTTCTCAGTGCTTTCATGCAGGTATATCAAACATTCTTTCAGGCACAGATCAGTTTACACAGAGCAGGAAGCTCCATTCAGCCCAAAACTGCAGCTACAAGTCCAGTATGTGTGTGTGTGTGTGTGTGTGTGTGTGTGTGTGAGTGTGTGTGTAAATAGAGACACAAGTACTTCAGGAAGTCTGAGAATTGCTGTTGGCTATACAGAAACCCCCTGACACACACACACACGCACACTCAGACACACACAGACACTCACACACACACGGAGAGAGAGAGACACACTCACAGAGCGACACACACACACACACACACACACACACACACACACACACACACACACACGAGAGAGACAAGACACACTCACAGAGCGACGACACACCACGCACACACACACACACACACACACACACACACGCACACACACACACACACAGGGTGTTGAGTGGTAGCTGTCATCTGTGTCCTCAGGGTTTTACTCAACAATAAAACTTCCTGTTTACCAAACGGCCAAGTGTGTGTGTGTGTGTGTCTCTGTGTGTTGCTCTTTGTGTGTGTTTGTGTGTGTGTGTGTGTGTGTGTGTGTCCTCATCTACTGCGTTTCATTCATAAATACTATCTATCTACACACAGAAAAATAAGGGTTTAAAATAGTATCTTTTGGGTACAACAGCTTATAGGTACATATTAGCATCTTAAGGGTACGTATTAATACTCTAAGGTACTAATATGTACCTATGAGGGTAAAAAAAGGTACAAATATGTCCTTTTAAGGGTACCTTTTAAGCTGTTGTACCCCAAAATGTACCATTTTTATTTTTCTGTGTGTATCTATCTATCTATCGTCTGAACACATGCAGACACAGACACACATTTCCTGTCAAACAGATGGAGTCTGATTGTCTGCAGGTGTGAAGGGCTTCTGTCTGTCTGTTCTCCAAAACAGGAAGTCAAGGATTCCCAGCACCGAGGACTTCCTCTCAGAGAGAGAACGCGAGACGCAGAGCACACACAGGACAGAGAGAGAGAGCATGACCTTGACACACAGCTGCCATTCTTAACCCAGAGCTGTAAACACAGGAAATGACCTCATCGCACACCGTTACCATCAACATCACAATGAAAGCATCTCAGTGATCTTCTAGCATCTAACCCTGACAGAGGATTGACTTTATATTAATTTCATCTTCCAATCTATTTCATTTTTCTAATCTATCTAGCACCATGCTAAAACATGGTAGCTGTGGGCTAACTATTATACATGATAACGATGTGATAAACATATTAGAAACATGCTAATTCATGCTAGCCATGTGATAAACATACTAGAAATATCAGAAACATGCTAATGTGCTAAAACATGCCAGACACATGCTAATGTAGGCTAGCATAGTGTTAAAACATGTAGTGCATGTTAACAGCATCATTCAAGCTATCTATGCTTTAAACATGCTAGAAACATGTTAACAACATGCTAATTCATGCTAGCCATGTGATAAACATACTAGAAATATCAGAAACATGGTTTAAGCTGGTTCTTAGCTGGTCATGAGCAGCTAGCTCCTGGTCAGGACCAGCTTAAGACCAGCACATGACCCACTTTACAACCAGGAAAACATTTTAGCCACGTTCTAACAACATGAATGTTCAAGCTATCAATGTGCTAAACTTATTAGAAACGCCAACAACATGCTCATTCATGTGATAAACATACTAGAAACACCCTAGAAACATGTTAATTCATGCTAGCCATGTGATAAACATACTAGAAACACCCTAGAAACATGTTAATTCATGCTAGCCATGTGATAGACATACTAGACACACCCTACAAACATTAATTAATGCTAGCAACATGCTAAAACAATGCTAATATAGGCTACCATAGTGGTAAAACATGTTAATGCATGTTAAAATCTTTCTATCTATCTATCTCTTCAAATTTTCAGGCTACACTCTCTCAATCTACAGTTTGTCTTGGTCTAGTTGAATCGGTTTTTATGAAGGTTGTAAAGTTTAAGGCAGGTTCTGGTCTGAAGGGAACAGAAAGAATGAGCGTGTGTGTTTATTAGCACAGTCTAGCAATGATCTCATCACAACACACCTGCACGCTAACCTCACAACACACACACAGATGTGCAACAGATTTAGCATCAGACAGAGACAGACGTGTTTAACGTGCCAGACGCGCTGCCGGTCGCACCTGCAGACCATCTCAGAGGAATTCTGGGATGCATGACGGAGTCTCTGTGCCGAATCGTGGCAGAGATACAGAAACAAACGGATGAAATAAACCAGATGAGGATCAGAGTAAGACGGAAAACAGCTTCAGATCCACTGCTTCGGCTCAAGAGCTAAATCTCTGAGCAAACAGAACAAACCCGACACAAAAAAAAAACTCTCGAAGCATGCACAACATCACGAGGAATCAAACCTTTCATATTCAAGAGTTTATAATATAGTTGCATCATTCACGGTTCATTCTCTGGTAGAAGTATTTAAGTATAAAGTCTGGTATCTTTCTTTTCATAGTCTTTGCTTTACATTAATATTTGTAATGATATTTTGGTAACACTTTACAATAAGTTTATTTGCGTAACATTAGTTGCACGCATTAGGTCTCATAAACAAACAACGAACAAGCATTTATAAATCTAAGATGATGCTCAATTGCTATTTGTTAATATAATCAATTAGCTAATGTTAAATTAACATTAAGATTAATAAATGTCGTAGATGTATTGTTCAATCTTAGTTCATTTGAACTAATGTAAACTAATGAAAAAATATATATAATATAAACAACAAATGTCAAATAAGCATTAGAAGTATTTTACTTTCATATATATCCCTGACATCTTGTATGCATGTATATATATATTTACTTATTAACATTCACCTACATTAATAACTGTAATATGTAATGTTTGTATATGTAACGTAATTAATGTAAAGAATTGAGGCATGTTGTGGGAAAAAAAACGCACATTCTTAATGGCCATGTCTGTTTAATATTATATATTACATACAATACATTTTAAAAAAGTAAGTTTATATAATAGTACATAACAAAAAGTGATGAATTAATTAATGAATTGACATCAACCTAGAATAATACATGTATATACACCTAATAAATGTAAAAATATATTTTTTATTATTGTTTTAATAATATATATATATATACAGTTAGATACATATTTGGACACTGGCACACTTTTTATTTAATTTTAGCGGTTGACCAAAACATATCCAAGTTACAGTGATATAATGAATATGGGCTTAAAGTGCTTTAATTTGAGGGGATACTCATCACAATTAGAGGAAAGGTTAAGGAATCACAGCTCTTTAAAATGTACCTCCACACTTTTTTAGAGACAGTAAGTAATTGGACAGTTGACTCAAAGGCTGTTTCATGGACAGATTTGGGCTATTCCTTCGTTATTTCTACATCAATTAAGCAGGTAAAAGGTCTGGAGTTGATTCTAAGTGTGTCATTTGTATTTGGAAGCTGTTGCTGTGAAGCACATCATGCAGTCAAAGCATCTCTCCATACAAGAGAAACTGATGATTGTTAGGCTTCAGAAACAAATCCATCAGAGAGAGAGAGAGAGAGCAGAGACATTAGGAGCCAAATCAACAGTTTGATGCATTCTGAGAGAAAAAAGACCGCACTAGTGAGATCAGAAACATAGAAAGACCTGGATGTCCACGGAGGACAACAGTGGTGATGATCGGAGGATCCTCTCTCTTTCACAACATCCAGCCGAGAGAAGAACACTCTCCAGGAGACAGACCTGGACGTCCACGGAGGACAACAGTGGTGATGATCGGAGGATCCTCTCTCTTTCACAACATCCAGCCGAGAGAAGAACACTCTCCGGGAGACAGACCTGGACGTCCACGGAGGACAACAGTGGTGATGATCGGAGGATCCTCTCTCTTTCACAACATCCAGCCAAGAGAAGAACACTCTCCAGGAGACAGACCTGGACGTCCACGGAGGACAACAGTGGTGATGATCGGAGGATCCTCTCCCTTTCACAACATCCAGCCAAGAGAAGAACACTCTTCAGGAGGCAGACCTGGACGTCCACGGAGGACAACAGTGGTGATGATCGGAGGATCCTCTCCCTTTCAGAACATCTGGCCAAGAGAAGAACAGTCTCCAGGAGACAGACCTGGATGTCCACGGAGGACAACAGTGGTGATGATCGGAGGATCCTCTCCCTTTCACAACATCCAGCCAAGAGAAGAACACTCTTCAGGAGGCAGACCTGGACGTCCACGGAGGACAACAGTGGTGATGATCGGAGGATCCTCTCCCTTTCAGAACATCTGGCCAAGAGAAGAACAGTCTCCAGGAGGCAGACCTGGACGTCCACGGAGGACAACAGTGGTGATGATCGGAGGATCCTCTCCCTTTCACAACATCCAGCCAAGAGAAGAACACTCTCCAGGAGACAGACCTGGACGTCCACGGAGGACAACAGTGGTGAGGATCGGAGGATCCTCTCCCTTTCACAACATCCAGCCAAGAGAAGAACACTCTCCAGGAGACAGACCTGGACGTCCACGGAGGACAACAGGGGAGATGATCGGAGGATCCTCTACCTTTCACAACATCCAGCCAAGAGAAGAACACTCTCCAGGAGACAGACCTGGACGTCCACGGAGGACAACAGTGGTGATGATCGGAGGATCCTCTCCCTTTCACAACATCCAGCCAAGAGAAGAACACTCTTCAGGAGACAGACCTGGACGTCCACAGAGGACAACAGTGGTGATGATCGGAGGATCCTCTCTCTTTCACAACATCCAGCCAAGAGAAGAACTCTCTCCAGGAGACAGACCTGGACGTCCACAGAGGACAACAGTGGTGATGATCGGAGGATCCTCTCCCTTTCACAACATCCAGCCAAGAGAAGAACACTCTCAAGGAGACATACCTGGACGTCCACGGAGGACAACCGTGGTCATGATCGGAGGATCCTCTCCCTTTCACAACATCCAGCCAAGAGAAGAACACTCTTCAGGAGGCAGACCTGGACGTCCACGGAGGACAACAGTGGTGATGATCAGAGGATCCTCTCCCTTTCACAACATCCAGCCAAGAGAAGAACACTCTCCAGGAGACAGACCTGGACGGCCACGGAGGACAACAGTGGTGATGATCGGAGGATCCTCTCCCTTTCACAACATCCGGCCGAGAGAAGAACACTCTCCAGGAGACAGACCTGGACGTCCACGGAGGACAACAGTGGTGAGGATCGGAGGATCCTCTCCCTTTCACAACATCCAGCCAAGAGAAGAACTCTCTCCAGGAGACAGACCTGGACGTCCACGGAGGACAACAGTGGTGATGATCGGAGGATCCTCTCCCTTTCACAACATCCAGCCAAGAGAAAAACAGTCTCCAGGAGACAGACCTGGACGTCCACAAAGGACAACAGTGGTGATGATTGGAGGATCCTCTCCCTTTCACAACATCCAGCCAAGAGAAGAAACACTCTTCAGGAGACAGACGTGTCTACAATAAAGAGAAGACTTCACCAGAGCACATACAGAGGCTTCACCACAAGCTGCAAACACGGCCAGATCTAAACATCTAAAGCCAGAGCACTTCTGGAAAAGCATTCTTTGGACGGCTGAAATTAAGATCAACCTGTACCAGAATGACTGGAAGAAAAAAGTCTGGAGAAGAATCGGAAGAGCTCATGATCGAAGCACACAGCATCATCTGTGAAACATGGAGCGGTGTGATCATGAGCTGCATGTCTTCAGTGGCTCTGGGTTCCTGTGTTTAGTGATGATTAGACCGAAGACAGAAGCAGCCGGATCAATTCTGAAGTGTGTAGAGATATACTCTCTGCACAGATTCAGTCAAATGCAGCAAAGCTGATTGAGCGATGCTTCATAGTATTCAATTCAATGTTTATTAGTATAGTGCATTGGAAAGCAGCTTTACGGGAAACTAAGTTTCTACAATATATAAACATACTTCATTTATTTAACTTATGGCAAAATTTGGTAATTCTGTATGTTGTCTGAGGGTTGATCATCATCTCTTATCAGGTGTTTGGTCATCTCAGATAATTTAAGGGTTGGATCCAGACTGAAGCTACAAGTCGACGATGAACCAAAATATACAGCAAAATCAACCCAGGAGTTTTTGAATGTTAAAAAAAGATTATTCTGCAATGACCTAGTCAATCTCCTGATCTCAACCCGATTTAGCAGCATTTCACAAAATTGTTTCAGTGTCCAAATATATATGGCCCTAACTGTATATACATATATGTTGTTGAAAACAGTAAGAAGTTTAAAAAAACCTAATGCAATAAATTAATAAAATGAAACTTACTGTGAAGTGTAACTCAGAATTGTTTGAAATTCAAATGAATGAAGCAAATGAAATGGAAAAAGACTTCAAGAAACCATGTCCACTGAAAAATATAGGCCATACAGCTGAACACACACACGCACGCACGCACACACTCACACTCGTGTGCACACACACACACACACACACACACACACACACACACACACACACACACACACACACACACACACACACACACACACTGCGGCTGGACTCTGTGTGTGTTGGAGAACTAAACACATGTTGTGTGTTCTGGAAGGAATTAACTTCTCTGGGCCGGGCGGATGTGGCCTCAGCCTGAGCCTCCAGCCTCAATCAAGAGCGGCTAAAATTAGTGGCGACTCGCTTTCCGGTAAGAAGATAATTCCCCCTTGATTGGAGAAAAAATAAAAATAAAGAAAGAGGCAGAAGAAAGAGAGACAGAGAAGCCCAGAGGTCAAAACAGCAGAACATGTTTACTGAACTACACGACCCGGCACAAACATACAGCTCAGAAAGAAATATATATATATATAGTTTGTGTCAAATTTTTCTTTGAAATAAATACTTTATTTCATTAAGGATGCATTAAGTTGATTAAAAGTGCCAGTAAAGGCATTTATAATGTTTTTGAACTTTGTTCATCTGTGAATCCTGAAAAATAAAATTGATCTGTTTCCACAAACATATTGCTCAGCACAACTGTTTTCAACATTAATGATAATCAGAAAAGGTGTATTTTAAAAGAATGATTGTTCTGTGCAAGTGACTTACATAGACTGAATGTCTGTCTCTCCTAAACATTAAATAATGTAGATGAACAACGGAAAAAGCTTTGGTTCTGTCAACTATTCAGATTTAAAGTCTGTCAACTATTCAGATTTAAAGTCTGTATTGTGGTGAAAAAAGTATTGAAAATATACACTATGGAAAGGTAAAATGTTATGAGCTTAAAGATCATCAAGAAAGTCAAATGCTGCTAATGTAGGATTATAAAGCAGAGAGGTTTGGTCCTGAGAGCTGCAGGTGGGACGAAGCTTTGCTTGTTCGGTCTCTTATCAGACATCAGGAGCTCTGGAGGGCAAATCCAGACGCCCGGTTACTTAGTAACCAACAGCTTCCGCTGAATAAACCCAAGCAGAGCAGCAGATGGAAAATTATGTTATCAGAGCCGACGGGACTTCAGACTCATCTATGAGTGCTCGACAACACACACACACACACACACACACACACACACACACACACACACACACACACACACACACACACACACACACACACACACACACACACACACACACACACACACACACACACACACACACACACACACACACAGCCATTCAGCCATATAGAGTCACTGTAGATGTAAAGAACATGGACGTAAAATGGATGTACACTATATCGCCAATAGTATTGGCACCCCGTTCTAATGAAAGGTTTGACTACTTTAGTAATTTCCATGAGTACAAATCTTAATGTTTAAGCTATATAATGATATTCTAGGGAATCTAATTGTATAGCAACAGTTTGGACTCTGTTTCTATTCTAACATGACAGTGTCTCTGTGTATAAGACAAGAATCAAAGAGAAATGATGATTCAGTCAGTGTGGAAGAACTTGACTGGTCTGCAGAAAGCAGCTGAACACCTCTGGTGTGACTTTAAATGAGCCACAAACTCATCACCAAACACTAATGACTTGTACGTGTTCCTGTGGCTCAGTGGTAGAGAATTGCGTCAGCAGAGCAAAGGTTGTGGGTTCAATTCCCAGGGAACACACATACTGATTAAAAAATGTATAACCTGAATGCACTGTAAGTCGCTTTGTATAAAAGCGTCTGCTAAATGCATAAATGTAAATATCGGTACCGTCATTTCATACACTTCAAAACTGTTGCAATTTTACAATTACAATTTTAAGTACATGAATTATGTTTCCATCAGTGTTACCACAGTTTGTAAGTGCCTTTTTCTCTTCTAAAGAAGGGGAGCCAATACTTTTGGCAATATATTGTATGTGTACTGTGTATATTTATTATGTATATATAAATAGACAAACATACAGTATATAATTTGACATTTAATTGTATACCTTTATTTATTCATATTCTTATATTATATATAAATATGTAATATATAAACATACTTTTCTTAAATACATACATGCATATGTTTGAATTTATATATACATAATAAAATATACACATTATACCTATATTACGTAAACAAAAACTTTTATTTTGGCTGCGATTAATCATTTGACAGCCCTAATATATATATATATATATATATATTATATATATATATATATAGCTATCAGATGATAGTTTTACACTTAATTAATTTATACCTACACTTCTGGTCAAAAGTTTGAAATATTAAGATTTTGTATGTTTTTGAAAGACGTCTCTTTTGCTCACCAAGGCTGCAATTATTTTAACAAAAATACAGTAAAAATTATGAAATATTATTAGAATATAAAACAGCTGTTTTCTATGTGAATATATGTTAAACTGTAATTTATTTCTGTGATCAAATCTGTATTTTCAGCATCATTACTGCAGTCTTCAGTGTCACATGATCTTCAGAAATCATAATAATATACTGATTTGCTGCTCAAGAAACATTTCTGATTATTATCAATGTTGAAAACAGTCGTGCTGCACAATATTTTTGCGGAAACTGATACATTTTATTTTTCAGGATTCACAGATGAACAGTTTATTTGAAATACAAATCTTTTATGTCTGTCACGTTTGATCAATTTAATGCTTGCTTGAGGAGTAACGTATAGAAATGTTGCTTGGAAGTTTTAACGGGAGTTTTCTAAACTCAGCTCAAGCTTCAGCAGCTTCTTCAATCCTCCCTGCTCTTCTTCTGTGCAATCGTCCCGTCTGGACCGGCTCTTCAGCGCTGGTTGTCCCGCCGCTGGCCGCCGGTTCGTCCAGGCCCGTGTTTGTGTTTGAGGGAAGAGAAGGCTGTAATCAGAGCTCCCAATGACCGCCGTGAGGGGAAGACGCCACGTCTTTTCTTAGCTCCAAACGTTACCGCGCTGCAAAAGAGACAAATTGTGTGGCTCCCCGCGCGGAAGAGACGAGCTCTGGTGTCCCGGCCTGCTGTGTTTGACATCTGTTACGGGTTTGGAAGATCTAACCTCTCAAGACCTGAACTCAGACTGTTATAAAGGACAGACTCCAACTATATCCACTGCAAACTGAGCTGCTGTGCATGTTTATTTGATAAATGTATGATACATGTCAGATATTATTCACTGAGATCTCACATGCACTTGTGTCGTTGTCATTTGGTGGATTTATAAGCATCTTGCAATCATTAGTTTTTGAGAATCGGAAGCTAATGCAACGTTTCGAAATGTCAGAAGATGTTCAGTAAAGATTGAATTATCATATTTAGGTCTGATACTGATATTATATG
>CM049831.1:29555055-29557555 GCA_027422435.1 Schizopygopsis pylzovi | reverse complement strand
TTTGATCACAGAAATAAATTACAGTTTAACACATATTCACATAGAAAACAGCTAGGTAAATGTGTTAAAATATTTCAAAATTTTTACTGTATTTTTGATCAAATAAATGCAGCTTTGATGAGCAAAAGAGACTTAATTATTCCAAACCTTGACTAAATCAACTCTATATGATCTCACAAATATCTAACACCACTTTATAATAAAGTGCACTGATGAATCGCTCGTGTAAGAAGCGAATCAAGTTTAACCCGTTCATGCCTTCACTGTTTGCAAAAAGCCATACGTTTGTATTCGGCTCATGAAGGCTTCCACAGCTCCTCTAATCCACCTGTAAGAGGCTTTACTGTGCTGCTGGGGCAGGACCCCCGCCCCGCGCCCCCGGGACAGACAACGGGGGTATTATCAGGGCGATCTGCCCCCGGTGGGGCGGGTTTATGACGCGCTGCTTCTGTTACCGCATGCGTGTTAGGTCTCTGACAGCTTGTACTATCAATTAGCATGATAACAACACCGTGGGCTTTAAAAAGCCAAGTCACATTTAATTCTATTGCACTTCATACAATAGAGACACAGCTTCACTTCCTCGTCACTTCGGATAAAAACCTCTGCTAAATTAAGAAATGTAAATTAATTGAAACATGCAATTTAATTGATCAATAAACTAGTTAACTAAATCTAAAACTATAGAACACATGTTTGTTGTTTGAAATAAAATAAGCATTAATTGAAATAATATATATTTAATAAAATACTAAACTTATTTAATTTTAGCTAGTTGCCAAGGCAACATTTCTTGAAATACTAAAATAATAAAGTAAATAAGCAAACTAAAAAAAACAAAAGAATAAAAATTACACAGAAATATTATTTAAAACCTAACACACTGTATATTTAAATATACAATAAATAAAAATTTCCATATAAATTAAAGTGAAAAAAAAATTATAATGAAAAAATGTTGAATTAAAAACTTTAACTAAAATTATAAATAAAAATTAAAATAATAAATAAAATGAGTAAAAACAACACATTTATCTAAAACTTTAACTAAAATTTAAGTGAAAACAGAAAATTACATTCAAAACATGAAAAAAACTATAAATAAAAATAAATAAATAAATAAATACAAATTACTAAAAACTATAAAAACTACAAAATTACTAAAACGTTAACAAAAATTTAAGTGTGACAGAAAATACCAAACTAAAATCTAAATCAAAATATGAACAAAATGTATAAATAACAATTAAAACTAATAAATAAAACTGAATAAAAATACAGACACTTACTTACAACTGACTAAAACTAACTAAAATTTAAATGACAAAATCAAATATAAAACAAAATCTAATTCAAAACCTAAAGGCCACACCGCGCGCGATATTCGCCGACGTTTAACGCCTCGTGACTAAACAAAGGGCGCCAATGTGAGTGTGCACACCGACGCGAAAAACGCCACGCGTAAAAGCGTAATTTTTTTTTTAAACGCCCCGGGTTCGTTTTTTTGGTTTGACGCGCCGCGTCGAAAACTATCCGACCAATGAGATTGGAGCTTTTGCTCACGTGTCTGGAGCAGCTGAAGTTACAGTAAAACACAACTTGGGGGCGCTCAAACACAAAACAGTCTTGCCGAGCACACATACGTAACGACGAAGAAGATATACGCCAAGTAGCGTCTACACTGCCGGGAAGAAATAAGAAGACAAAGAAGATGCAAGGCAAGATGAATGTATGAATGTCTCATCGTCAGCGAAAATCGCTTAATTACTAAAACGTGAACTAAACTAAGTGAAAACAAAAGAAATACAAAAAAAAAATCGAATTCAAAATATGAACAAAAACAAATTAAAACTAATAAATAAAACTATACAGACGCAAAAATGCCTTAAAGTTGAACTAAAATGTAAGTGACAGCAAATATAGAAATAAACTCTATTTCAATCCTACAAGTGTTAAGATCTCTATTGAATGTATGAAGAGGTTTGGTCTCTGTGGAGCGGATCACAGACGAGCAGAGAGAGCTTTAGACTGACTGAAAGACAAGACTGCACACGCTGGAGATCCTGCAGATCTGCCTCAAAGAGCCTTCATTTCCTGCCGCGCTCGATCTGACGATCTCAGAGCACTGAGCCGAGTGTGTGTGTGTGCGTGTATGTGTGTGTTTGTGTGTGTGTGTGTGTGTGTGTGTGAGTGTCTGTGTGAGTGTCTGTGTGTCTGTGTGTGTGCGTGCGTGTCTGTTTGTGTGTGTGTATGTGCGTGTGTCTGTGTGTGTGTGTGTGTGTGTGTGTGTGTGTGTGTGTCTGTGTGTCTGTGTGTCTGTGTGGGTGTGTGTCTGTGTGTCTGTGTGGGTGTCTGTGTGGGTGTCTGTGTGTGTGCTCTGTGTGGGTGTGTGTGTGTGTGTGTGTGTGTGTGTGTGTGTGTGTCTCTGTGTGCGTGTGTGTCTGTGTGTGTGTGTGTGTGTGTGTGTGTGTGTGAGTGTCTGTGTGTGTGTCTGTGTGTG
>CM049831.1:29532555-29550055 GCA_027422435.1 Schizopygopsis pylzovi | reverse complement strand
CACACACACACACAGACACACACACACAGAGACACACACACTCACACACACACACACACACACAAAACAAGTGGAGAATCCCGTCACATCAGCTGCGGCTCCATACAGACAATAGCTATCCAACCAACTCCATCCAAAGTTTCAAATTAAACTTATGCGAAACTGTGTGTGTGTGTGTGTGTGTGTGTGTGTGTCTCTGTGTGTATGTGTGTGTGTGTGTGTGTGTGTGTGTCTGTGTCTTTTCTCTCTGTGTGTGTGTGTGTGTGTGTGTGTGTGTGTGTGTGTCTGTGTCTGTGTGTTTCTCTCTCTGTGTGTGTGTGTGTGTGTGTGTGTTTCTCTCTGTGTGTGTGTGTGTGTGTGTGTGTGTGTGTGTGTGTGTGTGTGTGTGTGTGTCTCTGTGTGTGTTTGTATGTGTGTGTGTGTGTGTCTCTGTGTGTGTGTGTGTGTGTCTCTGTGTGTGTGTGTGTGTGTGTGTGTGTGTGTGTGTGTGTGTGTGTGTGTTTAGAGCCATAACATTCTCCTACATGTCAGAACGACACACAACAAAATCATATGTTCACATGACCAGGTATTAATGTGGATGATGTGTGTTATGTATCATATCATGTCATTCATATGCCAGTACTGACAATGTGAACGGTGCTTTAGTAATAAAGTCATTGATGATTTTGTCGTTACCTTCCTCTTGCCGCTGCTAAAGCGTCAATCTCGTCAAAGAAAACGATAGATGGAGCAACTGTTCTGGCCTTCCGGAAAACCTACACACACACACACACACACACACACACAACACAATTAAAGTTTCAGAAACACAAAAAATGTGTGCGCTGTCCCTTTAAATGACTATTAACTAATCCAAATGTCGATCTAAACTCATATAACACTTTAAATGAATTAAGTCTGTTTCTCACACAAAGCATCATGTGACTAAAGAAAATTTTAACTTTTCTTAAAATAAAAAAATTCTTAAAATAAGACAACTACAATGGAAATTTAATCCATAATTCGTCAAAATACTCACTCGTCTCAGTAGTACAGCCACAAAACAATAAAGCATTAATAATGCACTAACGTGATTTCAGTGTGGGGGGGAAATCATTTACTAATGATTTGTGTAAAGTTACATGCAATTTTACTTCAGCATGAGAATGTAACACCGTAAACTCTAAAACTAATGTAAAAAAAAATCACATTTAAAAAGCTTTAATAGAAGAATTCATTTAAGTGCTTTTATAAAATTATAAGCTTCACGTTTCCAATTTTAAATCCTCAAAACGTGTAAAAGTAACCTGCATTTTACAGCATAAAATTGACTGTAAAATTATCTAAACAGCTTTACAGCTCAAATAAAACAAGTTAACAGAAAATTTATATAAGTGCTTTCATAAAACTACAAGTTAATTTTTGTTATTTTAAATCCTCAAATGTTTGTGTCTCACCGTAACCAGCGTTTTAAACCCTAGAACGACTGTAAACATGATTTAAGCAGCTTTAAAGTTCAAATAAAACATGTTAACAAAATAATTCATTCCATTGCTTATAATTTTCTATTTTAAAATCTGCCAAAAAAGTGAAAGTAACGTTAACACCATTTTTACACCCTAGAACGACTGTAAAAAAAATATGATTTAAGCAGCTTTACAGCTCAAATAAAACAGGTTTTAGGTTAAGTTTTAATGCGAGTGCTTTTATACAATTTTAAGCTTTGCATTTCTGCTTTTAAAACACTTTTTAAAGTTTAAGTGTCTTGCCATAGCCTGCTTTATACACCTTAAAACAACTGTAAAACATTATGATTTAAACAGCTTTACGGTTTAAATTAAACCAAGTTTTGACAGAAGAGTTAATTTGATTTATACAATTATAAAAAACTTCAAATTTCTGATTCTAAATCCTCCTAAAGAAGGATAAAAGTATGTTTTTGCATGTTTAACATTTTAGTCATTTAATTTTTATTTTGTTTTATTGTTTATTTTCTGCAGAAATTGACATGAGCTTAACTTCTATAGGAGCTGGAAAATGTCCTTATTGTAAAGGAACATTGTAAAGAAACTTTCTCGTTTTGCGTTTCATGAAACAAAGTCATACAGATTTAGCACAACACGAGGATCAGTAATAGTGACTCTGATCAGGTCTCACCTCTCGAAGCGCTCGCTCTGATTCACCCACGTATTTACTCAGTAACTCTGGACCCTGTCGAGACACAATCAGCATCATCAATACTTTAATCAATCACTAATGCATTACAGAGCTGTAAAGATGAAACTGAGCGTCTAAAGTGCATGTGCATTCGTCTGTGTTTGCATACTTGAGTAGAGTAAGTATGTTTCTGGCCTAAACAGCAGCAGATAAGAAGCGAGCGAGACAGATCTGAGCATGTGAGAATAAACGGCTGGTTAAACATCAAAGAGATTAATGAGACAAATAACTAAGACTGAAGAGCAGAGCCGGATAAATACTCTCTCTGAAGTCAAGCTCACTTCCTCTCGTCCTACAATGCATTTCAACACCTCCTGACACACACACACACACACACACACACACACACACACACACACACACACACACAGGCTCTGGGTTTTCTCTCTCGGAGGGTGTTTTCTGTAACTTGCTTTGAGAGATTGATATCGGCTCTGCTACAGAAATGTGAGCGTCTCTCAGACTAAACATCCTCCTGTGAGGGAACTCACTCCCAAACAAGCCTGATCTGATCAAGATGAGACACGTTCACACAGAGAGATCTCCAGATGCTGCTGATGAGGAGACCTCTATCGTTTTCATATCAAGATACTTATAATGACGTCAAACGAACACAATCTCTACAAGATCATTTGCAGAAATGGAAAATATAAATACTTTATCAATTAATTTTCAGTGGAGGACATCCTGCGGAAGCACATTTCCATCACTGAAAAAAAAAAAAAAGATAATTGCGAATTTGTATCTCACAATTCGTACTTGGTTTCTCAACTCTGCGTTTATATCGCGCAACTCTGAGTTTATGTCGCGCAATTCTAAGTTTGTCACGCAATTCTAAGTTTGTCATGCAATTCTAAGTTTGTCATGCAATTCTAAGTTTGTCATGCAATTCTAAGTTTGTCACGCAATTCTAAGTTTGTCGCGCAATTTGAAGTTTGTCACGCAATACGAAGTTTGTCACGCAATTCTAAGTTTATATTGCGCAATTCTACGTTTATATCACGCAATTCTACATTTATATTGCGCAATTATAAGTTTATATCGCGCAATTCTACGTTTATATCACGCAATTCTACATTTATATTGCGCAATTCTACGTTTATATCACGCAATTCTACATTTATATTGCGCAATTCTAAGTTTGTCGCGCAATTCTACGTTCTATAATGTTACAAAAGCTTTTTATTTCAGATAAATGCTGATCTTTGGAACTTTCTATTAAAATAATCCTGAAAAAGAAATGTACTCAACTGTTTTAAATGTTGATAATAATAAAATGTTTAATAAAAATGTTTCTAGAACAGCAAATGAATATATTAGAATGATTTCTGAAGGATCATGTGACTGCTAAAAATGCAGCTTTGATCACAGAAATAAATTGCACTTTAAAATATATTCAAATAGAAAACAGTTATTTTAAATAGTAAAAATATTTCCAAATTTATACTGTTTTTGCTGTACTTTTGATCAAATAAATGCAGGTTTGGAAAGCAGAAAAGACTTCTTTAAAAACTTTTGACTGGTAGTGTATATTTTTTTCAGTCTGTTTTTACTCCATAACTAAACTCTGTAAGTTAGACACCACACACACACACACACACACACACACACACACACACACACACACACACACACACACACACCACACACGCACACACACACACACACGCACACACACAGACACACACACACGCACACACACGCACACACACGCACACACACGACACACACACGCACACACACACACACACACACACACAGACACACACACACACTGATAAACACACACACACACACACTGATTCACACACACTGATGCACACACACACACAGACACAGACACACACACAGACACAGACACAGACACAGACACAGACACACACACACACACACAGATACACACACACACACACACTGATGCACACACACTGATACACACACACGCACACTGATACACACTCACGCACACAAACACGCGCGCCCACGCACGCACACACACACCTTAATGGACAGGAAGTTGAGCTGGCTCTCGTTGGCTAGCGCTTTAGCGATCATGGTTTTGGAGCATCCCGGCGGTCCGTACAGCAGGACACCTTTAGGGGGCGTTATACCCAGCCTGATGAAGGCCTCGGGGTGCCGCAGGGGCCATTCGACCGCCTGCTTCAGCGCCAGCTTCACCTCCTCCATCCCCCCGATGTCACTCCACCGGACCTAAACACACACAAGTCTGTAATACTGTTTGATTCATCTGTATGACAGGATCCAAATCTTGAGCTGTGATTGGTCCGTCCATCTGTCAATCACTCACTCTGAATGTTGATAATCAGTCTGTTAATCGCTGCATGTGAAGGTTTTCACTCTTCAGATGAAACACTGTACCTTTGGCACGTCGATGGCCACCTCTCTCATAGCGCTGGGTTTGACCTCTGTCATGGCCAGCCTCAGGTCAGAGGTCGTGACCTTTACACTGCTGTTCATCACCTGGACGTCAGACAGAGCAGGTTTGGATCCTAAAAGCCTCCTCAGTGCGTGAAGACCTGCAAAAACATGAATAAGACCATCCCAGATCAATATGAGCACATTCAGAAACATTTAGATTTTACCAGTAAAAAATTTGGAATTATTGAGATTTTTTATGTTTTTGAAGGAAGTCATCAATGCTGCATTTATTTGATCAAAAATACTGTAAAAAATATGAAATATTATTAGAATGTAAAACAGCTGTTTTCTATGTGAATATGTGTTAAACTGTAATTTATTTCTGTGATCAAATCTGTATTTTCAGCATCATTACTGCAGTCTTCAGTGTCACATGATCTTCAGAAATCATAATAATATGCTGCTCAAGAAACATTTCTGATTATTATCAATGTTGAACACAGTTGTGCTGCACAATATTTTTGTGGAAAATGTGATATACTAATATTCAAAAGTTTTTAGTAAGAAAATAAATAATACTTGTATTAATCAAGGAAGCTTTAAATTGATCAAAAGTGCCAGTAAAGACATTTATAACGCTACAAAATATTTCTATTTCAAATAAATACTGTTCTTTTTAACTTTCTATTCATCTGCGAACCCTGAAATATAAAATATCACAGTTTCCACAAAAAAATATTGTGCAGCGCAACAGTTTTCAACATTAATAATAATCAGAAATGTTTCTTGAGCAGCAAATCAGCATATTATTATGATTTCTGAAGATCATGTGACACTGAAGACTGGAGTAATGATGCTGAAAATACAGATTTGATCACAGAAATACATGACTAGTAGTGCATTTCTCTAGTTTCATCTAGCTGGACACGTGCGGACTATAGAAGCAGAAACGCACAACATTAACAACAATATCTGTTGAATTGATGATGTAAGCGGATGTGACTGCAGAACACAACACACACACACGCACACACACACACAGACACACACACACACACAATAAGACACCGCTGAAGCCGGCCAGAGACGCTGTCTAATCTCAGTTTGAGCTGATTTATTTGAGAGTAAACATCCCGCAGGCTTTCCTCCGCTCCGAGACAGAGTAAACATCCGCCGCGCTGATCGGATGTGAATCAAACCTGACCTGCTGCTCTCTGGAGACGACGACAAACAGCAGCCAGAGAGGAACAGAGTCACTGGAACTGTTTCTGGGTCAGAAAACAGAAGATCACTGACTACATCACACAGAGAGGTTTAAAGCAGGGCTCAGAACCGGTTCAAGGAATTCAATTGTGACCGGAAACAGAAACAAAATCAAATGTAATAGTTCCCAACAGAATCGAAAATTTGCCATTAACCGCTTAATAACCATATTCTATCGTTCCATTTAATATCTGACGTTTGCAGTCAACTAATCAGGAATTTAAATACGGTTTTAAGATGTTTTTTTTTTTAAGAATTTAAGATTTTTAAGAATTTAAGATTTTATGCCTTTGTATTTTTGTCTTGTTTTCTAGTACAAACATTTACAAGTACTTGAATCAGGATGCATTTACTCAGTGACACAAGATATTATGTCTTGCTTTCTGAAAATATTGTCCAAATTTAAAACAGGTAAAAATATTTGCCAATGTGGTAATAAAAATAATCTTGTATATGAAAACAGACAAAAACATAAACGGCTCCTGCATCATTAAAAGATGACGTTCTGCATTTGACTGAAGAAAGAAAGAAGGAAATGAACAGCGGAGAAAATTAAGCAAATCAGGGATGTTTCAGATCTTTCTCGTTCCTGTATTTACACACAGCTGCAGTGAAGAACAAATACCAGCACTTATATATAATAGAACAGAAAGAACAGACTCCAGAGAGAGACGAGGACACAGACGCTTCCGGGTTTATAAACATGACACTCGTAAAACTCTGGGTGGGGTGTGTGTCCAAAAACTCTGTAAAGAGTGAGCAGGAGAAAGACTTTATAAGGAAGAAACGGTCTCACACACACACACACACACACACACACACACACACACACACACACACACACACACACAAAGAGACACACACACACACACACACACACACACACAGAGACACACACACACACACACACACAGAGAGAGAGACACACACACACACACACACACACACACACACACACACACACAGAGAAGAGACACACACACAAGAGAGACACAACACACACACACACACAGAAGAGACACACACACACACACACTCACACACCACACCAGAGACACACCACACCACACAGAGCACACACACTCACACACTCACAGAGAGACACACACACTCACACATCACACAAGACACACACACACTAGAGACACGCACACATCACACACACAGAGACACACACACACACACACACACACAAACACACAACACACACTACTAACAGAGACACACACATCACAGAGACGCACACACACAGAGACACACGCACTGATATACACACACACACACAGGTGTTGATTCTCCTTTAGGATCGTTCAGTGTGATTTAAACGCTTCTCTTCACCAGACAAACACTTTCAGGACAGATCCATCATATAATAATCTATCACATACGCTAGACGTCCAGGATTCATGAAACATTCTTATGAATATAGTTATTCTTAACAGCTATTCGTAAAATAACATCACTGAATATTTTGTATTCCCAAAAATGCTTATCATAGTTTTTCCTTAAGACAAAAATTATGAAGAATTCAAAAACTTAAGAGGGATGTTTCTAAATAACTTTTCTTAAAAAACACTATTACACCAAAATACATTTTACGAATGCAAGTTACTTTTATCTTCTAGCAAATAATTTATCATATGACAGTTAATCATAGGTCACTTAAAACAAGATCAGGATGAGTTTGTTTCTTCATCAGGTTTGTAGAAATGTGTCAGTAATGGATGCTCTGCAGTGAATGGGTGCCGTCAGAATGAGAGTGAAAAACATCACAATAATCCACAGTCCATCAGTTATCATCTGGAGAAGACAAAAGATGAAACTAATCCACCATTCAGACGTTTTTAATGTCTAAAATATGAATCCATAATAATGCTTCCTCAGTGAAAAAGTGCATCACCTGTGGTCTCTCATATCAAAGTCCAGCTACATATTTGTTTAGAGCTGTTTTGATCTGTGCAGATTTCTCTCCTGATTCAGACCAGAACACTTTATCACTGAGGAAGAGTTATTATGGGTTATGGAGTTGTAATTTAGTTAAAAAAACATCTTAATGCTGGATTAGTTTAATCTTTTGTCTTCTCCAGATGTTAACTGATGGACTGTGGATTATTGTGATGTTTTTATCAGACTCTCATACTGACGGCGCTGATGCAGTGGATTTGGTCAGGTGGTGGTTTCAGTGTGTTTCTCTGCAGCAGCTCATTCAGAGGAAACTGCGCATTATTGATCAGACACTGACTGGAGATCAGTTTCAGTGAATGAGGGAGATTTGAGCTCCGAGTGACTGAATGCTGAGCACACAGAAACATCACACACACACACGCACACACACACACACACACACACGCACACACACAGCTGTGTTGACCTTGCCAAAGAAAACCAATCCTCAGAGACTCACTGATGGAGTACACAGACTCAGTCTATTTTTACATCTCTCTCTCTCTGTGTGTGTGTGTGTGTGTGTGTGTGTGTGTGTGTGTGTGTGTGTGTCTCGTCCGTGTGTGTCTGCGTGTCTCTACAGGAAGTGCTGTTGTCTGCAAGCAAACAGGTCATTGTGACCTTAAAAACACATTCGACCTCAAGAATAAGAGAAGCACAAACATCTGCAGCGGACAGTGAATGAAAGGATGAACCAGGAGGAGAAGAATGAACTAAAGAGATAAAGTTCAAAAGTGTGGGATCAGTAGAAATGAATGCTTTTTATTCACTAAGGAGGCATTCAATTGATCAAAAGTGCCAGTAAATACATTTATAATGTTACAAAAAAAATTTATTTCAAATAAATAACTGTTCTTTTGAATTTTCTAGTTACCTATGATCCCTGACCCACAATTTTTACTATATTTTTGATCAAATAAATGCAGCTAAAGCCCCATTTCACAAACTTGATAATAATCAAATGTTTATTGAGCAGTAAATCAGTATTTATTATGCAACTAGTCTGAACATCATGTGACACTGAAGACTGCAGTAATGATGCTGAAATACAGATTTGATCACAGATAATAACATATACACTTTAACACATATTCACATAGAAAAATGCTATTTTCAATTCTAATAATATTTCACAATTTCTACTGTATTTTTGATCAAATAAATGCAGCTAAAGCCCAATTAACACCAACTGTTATTGTTACTGGTGTAACCGGCATTAATGCAACTAGTTGAACATATTAATGCATCATATATCAATACGGCTATAAAATAATAACAATAATTTTACTTATCATGTAAACGGACTAAAATTTATGTTTTGAACGCTCACAATAACAATTTTAACATTATGCTTATAATGTAAAATGAGCCACTGCGCTCACTTGCTCTTTAAATACTCCCTCATTTCTGCTCATATAGATAATACTTAGATACTCTTTCGATCTGTAATTTACTGTGCCTCACAGATAATCGAAACATTGATTCTAAAATATGAAAGTAAACGAAGAACTGAACTCTGTCTACTTGCCTCACAATATGAAACCAATACATAATGAGAACTACTCTTAAATAATTCAATACAAATTATGAAAAATAATTCTCAGATTATGTAATCTGTATGAAACATGCACACATGGGGATGACGAGTCAGCGTCCCCGACTTCATCTCTTAAGCAGAAAACACTAGTTTATTAATACATTATTAAAATGTTAATGCAGCCCCCTTACTGTTTTTCCCCGACACATTGATAATCATTATTTCTGCTGGTGCGCTGTGGCACGCTTCATGTGCGCTTAGCACTTATTAGGCTATGTAGACAATTAAAGGCTCATTATTATGACTTAAATGGTTTAATAAATGTACATTTACATATTTAGCAGATGCTTTTATTCAAAGCGACTTACAGTGCATTCAGGCAATACATTGTTTATCAGTATGTGTGTTCCCTGGGAATCGAACCCACAACCTTTTGCGCTGCAAACGCAATGCTCTACCACTGAGCCACAGGAATAAATGTGCGATTAATCGACTAATGCTTAAAATGAACAACGACTAATCGACCAGAAGAATCTTTAGTCGAGGGCAGCACTAGTACTCATAATAATCATAATAATAAAGGGCAGCATCACTCACCAGCTTCCTTGCAGACAGCGGCGAGGTCGGCTCCCACGTATCCGTGCGCGGCGTCGGCGATCTCCCGCAGATCATCAGCGCTGACGGCACACGGCACGGAGCGCAGCTGCTTCTGCAGGATATCCCTCCGGCCGTCTGCGCCGGGAACGCCGATCTCCAGCTCCTTATCGAAGCGTCCGGGCCGCCGCAGCGCCGGATCCAGAGCATGAGGACGATTGGTGGCTCCCAGAACCAGCAGCTGACCGCTGTGACCCTCCTGAGCTCAGAAAACACACACACACACACACACACACACACACACACACACACACCACACACACTACACATCAAACCACTGCACCAGGCTGGAGACTATACTACCTCGATAACACTTTAATACTCACATTAGGGCTGCAAAACGATTAATCGCGATTAATCGATTCAAAATAAGAGTTTATGTTTACATACTATGTGTGTATATTTATTATGTATATATACATACATGTATATATTAAGGAAAAATATGTAAAATATTTATATATATAATTTATATTATATAAGTGTTTACGTACAAATATATACAATACATACAAATATTTGTTTTAAATACATACATGACTGGTCAATTGTGGCATTCGGTAGTCAAATATCTTTGCATATTTATTATTTATAACATGAAAAAAACTTACGCCATGTTTCCCTTTAGATTGAACTTAATTAAAATGCTACAAATACACAATCAGCAGATATAATCCTGGATTATTATCATTAACTATAAAACCATGAAAAAACATTTTGTTACTTGAAATAAATGTTAACTGAAATAAAATTTCAACATTTAAAAATTAAACTCATTTTATTTCAGATATAATTTTTTGGTTTAAGTATTAAAAATAATAAAAAACGAAATAAAAATTTACAAAAAAACATACAAACATTTCAAATAATATATATATAAAAAATTACAAATTCACAACAAATTGATTGAATTTTTAACAAAAAATTATTTAAAAAAACTAAACAATAATGAAGCAGTTGGTTAATTGTATTGAATTTCAACAATTTCTGTTAAAAAAAATGTGCAAAGCAATGTTATCATGACTTAGAGCAGAAATATATCAGAGGAAATATGTTACAGGGATTATGGGGGCCTTCTAATAATTGTGTTGGGGCCTTTGGGTCAGAAAGCTAGAGAGCCGCTGATCCAGAGTCTCCTCAGACCGGGAGGATTCAGTAACGTTCACTAGACTCACAGCAGACTGACTCAAACACTGCATACTCACAGATCCGATCCCGTCCATGAGCGTCAGCAGCGTGGCCACCACACGCTTCTCCACCTCATTCTGAGCTCCTTCTCTCCTCGGACACAGAGCGTCTAACTCATCGATGAAGATGATGGCAGGCTGCCTGACACACACACACACACAGAGATACATACACACACACACAGATACACACATCCACACACACAGATACACACACACACACACACACACACACAGATACACACACACACACACACACACACACACACACACACACACAGATACACACACACACACGATACACACACACACACAAGATACATACACACACACACACACACACACACACCACACAGAGATACACACACACACACAGACACACACACAAACACACACATCACACACAGACAACACAACACACACACACACACCACAGAGATACACACACACACACACACACACACACACACACAGACAGATACAGATACACACACACAGAGATACACACACATACACACACACACACACACACACACAGATACAGATACACACACACACACAGACACACACACACACAGTGATTACGGTTCACTCATGAACGCTCGTCACACACAGAGACATCGTTAGTATAGTGAGTATTGTTAGTGAGTATTGTTACCTCTGTGAGGCCTCTGTGAAAATCTGCCTCAATCTGGCTTCAGTTTCTCCATAAAACCTGCCGAGATTCAGACATTCACACACTTATGACAACCAATATTAATCAAATACACTTAGAAATTAAACGTACAGTGATTCATTTAGGTTGTTTTATTATACATGTATATTTAATACTTATATTTTAAATATATAATTATAAATATAAATATATTTATTAAACACAAAGTATATATTTTATTATCAAGTTCAGTTTAGCTGAAATTTATATAATTTATATAAATTATTAATTTATAATAATTTTTAATATATAATACAAATATTTCATATTGCTTTATTTAACTTTGTATTGTTTTGATTATCAATATCAGATTAGCTGAAATATCGATTTTTAAATTGTGACTTATTGTTTAATTATGTCGTTATTGTTTTGATTATCAATTTCAGATTTCATTGTCAATTATTAATTGTATTTTATTTTTTAAGGACAATTTTTTTTGTTCTTTGGTTATGTTGTTTTGATTATCAATTTTAGATTAATTTAAATGCACATACATTTTTCTCAAATTGACTATTTTTATTGTTTTTTAGTTATGTTGTTGTTGCTTTGATTATCAATCTCAGTTTAATTTCAATTTGAGAAATATGCATTTTTTTATTGTTCTTTAATTCATGGTGGTGCTGTTTAGTTAAATTGTTTTTGTTTTGATTATCAAATTACAGATGTATATGACTCTTGATTTGTCCTTTGGTTGTGCTGATCGTGTTTTAATGATGCTGTAATAGTTTGTCTCACACACTTGCTCATGATCTCGGGGCCGTTGATGACGCTCATGTGAGCTCCCACTTCATTGGCTACGGCTCGTCCAATCATGGTCTTCCCTGAGCCGGGCGGCCCATACAGCAGCAGCCCTCGAGGAGGCGGGATTCCTGTTTGACAGACACACGCTCACGTCACATGACCACATCAGAGCCAACGCTTCACTGCAAACGTAAGCGATGTGTCACATGACCACATTACCACACATCTTATCCATCTAGCAAAAAAAAATATATATATGCGTTATTTTGTATTTCAATCATTTTTGTGGACACATACCAACATCTTATCTTAGCAAAAAAAATTATATATGGTTATTTTGTATTTCTAATCATTTTTGTGGAAATGTCAGTCTGATTAAAAAATGAGTCAAAAAGAGGAAATAATCAGAGATGATATCACATGTTGTCACAGGAAATTAAAGATCAAGTGCAGTGCATTGTGGGAAACAGTATATCACAGTTTTAATTTTGATTTAAGTTTATGTTTTAGTAATTTTTTTATCTGCTTGTCACTTTTATATTTTCCGTTTTCATGTTAGTTTTAGTTACATTTTTCAGTCATTTTGTTATGAACATTTTTTTTTGTTTTTATAAAAAAAAAAAAAAAAAATGTAGGGTGTTTTTTCACTGTGTTTTTCTTAGTTTTAGTAATATTTCAGTAAGTAATTTTAGTACTTTTTATATTCCAGTAAACTTTTTCATAATATTTATACGCACTTTTATTTTTTATATTTTCAGTTTTCATTTTAATTTACGTTTATTTTTAGCCATTTTGTTTTGTGCTTGTCACTTTATTTATTTATTTTGAAACCGTTTGTTTATATTTTGAATTCACTTTTATGTTTTCAGTATTATTTTTATTTTATTTTAATTCTTTAATAATTTTATTATGTGCTTTTGTTATTTTATAATTGCTAAAAGTTTAGTATTATTTCATATAGTTTAGTTTTATTTCAGTTTTATTTATATTTCAGTTAGTAATTTTAATATTACAATTAAACTTATTTTAGTAAGTATTTTAGCCAAGGCAACATTTTAAATCTGTTTAATTTACATTTTCCCATCCAATATTTATATTTTGTTTTACTTTATTTCAATTAACAACATAGTTTTTTTTATATAACTTTACATTTATTTAATGATAACAGCAATAGTGATGTATACTGCATGAAGTGCAGTATGGAGTACCTCAAGGCTCAGTACTAGGGCCGTTACTTTTCACGCTTTACATGTTACCCTTGGGAAATATCATCAGGATACAAGGGGTTATCTTTCACTGTTATACTAATGATACTCAGCTCTATATTTCTCCACGGCCTGGTGAAATACACCAAATTGAGAAACTAAAGGAATGCACAGTTGACATGAAAAAGTGGATGACGAGTAATTTCTTACTACTAAATTCTGAAAAAACAGAGGTGTTAATTATCGGACCTAAAAACCACACAAGTAATAACCTAGAACACGGTCTAACACTTGATGGCTGCTCTGTCGATTCTTCATCATCAGTCAGGAACCTAGGTGTGCTATTTGATAGCAATCTCTCCTTTGACAGCCACGTTTATAGCATTTTTTCATCTTAAAGATATATCTAAACTGAGACCTATGCTCTCAATGTCAAATGCAGAAACATTAATTAATGCGTTTATGACCCCAAGGTTAGATTATTTTAATGCTTTATAGGGTGGTTGCAGATGATCAGATGATCACTGCAGTCACCAGATCCAGTCTGTATCCAGATCAGATGATCACTGCAGTCACCAGATCCAGTCCGTATCCAGATCAGATGATCACCGCAGTCACCAGATCCAGTCCGTATCCAGATCGGATGATCACTGCAGTCACCAGATCCAGTCCGTATCCAGATCAGATGATCACTGCAGTCACCAGATCCAGTCCGTATCCAGATCAGATGATCACTGCAGTCAACCAGATCCAGTCCGTATCCAGATCAGATGATCACCGCAGTCACCAGATCCAGACTGTATCCAGATCAGATGTTTACTGCAGCTACCAGATCCAGTCCGTATCCAGATCAGATGATCACTGCAGACACCAGATCCAGTCCGTATCCAGATCAGATGATCACCGCAGTCACCAGATCCAGTCCGTATCCAGATCAGATGATCACGCAGTCACCAGATCCAGTCCGTATCCAGATCAGATGATCACCGCAGTCACCAGATCCAGTCCGTATCCAGATCAGATGATCACCGCAGTCACCAGATCCAGTCCGTATCCAGATCAGATGATCACCGCAGTCACCAGATCCAGTCCGTATCCAGATCGGATGATCACCGCAGTCACCAGATCCAGTCCGTATCCAGATCAGATGATCACCGCAGTCACCAGATCCAGTCCGCATCCAGCCCAGATGATCACCGCAGTCAACAGATCCAGTCCGTATCCAGATCAGATGATCACCGCAGTCAACAGATCCAGTCCGTATCCAGATCAGATGATCACCGCAGTCACCAGATCCAGTCCGTATCCAGATCAGATGATCACCGCAGTCACCAGATCCAGTCCGTATCCAGAACAGATGATCACCGCAGTCACCAGATCCAGTCCGTATCAGAGCATGTGAGCGGAGTGGAGCGTGGAGCGAGCGAGGAGCGGAGCGTGCAAAATATAGTCGGAGCGCGGAGCGGGTTTTTATCCAAAGGCTGGAGCGATCGCTCTGTCTCGCTCCGGTTCCGCTCTGATACCGCTCACACCACGAGCCTAGGGCATGCACAAATCCACCCTGAATTCACCTGTGCCTTCAACAATTAACAAAACCATCAGCCTATACTTTAAAAATCGTTCGTTGTGAAGGAGTATTTTAATTCTCGTTAGATATTCCAGTAACAAGAGTTCGTTAAATATTTCCAAAAGCAAACCGACAGGTCATACAGGTGCACAATTCCTGTCAAAAAAATAGATGATAATGTTAAACATGATCAGGAATGTGGTGATATATATGTTCTATTTTGACTGATGTTGCTGTGAGTTCTTTATAGGATATAGGCTGCGTGGCGGACGCGTCGCGGAGCGTGTTTGCAGCGTGTTGATTTTCCTTTCCGCACCCATCTTAACAGATTAGAGCAGCCACATTGCCTGCGGAATACGCGCGTATCAGGTGTGGTCCAACCACGCCGCAACTGCGGCTCCACGACAGAATAGAAGTGAAGCTGATTTTTTCTGCAGCAGTCACGCAACAAACCCGCTCCACGTCTGCCACGCAGACAGTGTGTCGGAGGCATAAGGCTTCGGTTGAAAACGGCAGGTCTTAGGCATGCAGAGTAATTTTAAATTTGAGCGAGCCTGGAGCGATTTTACCGGAGCGGGATGAAATTGTAGATGAGCGGGGAGCGGAATTGAGCGGAGCGATCTGGTCCGACTTTGAGCGGTGGAGCGGGGGAGCGAAAACCCACGTGAGCGGGGAGCAGAAATTCTCACCGCTCAGCTCCGCTCACATGCTCTGGTCCGTATCCAGATCAGATGATCACTGAAGTCACCAGATCCAGTCCGTATCCAGATCAGATGATCACTGCAGTCACCAGATCCAGTCCGTATCCAGAACAGATGATCACCGCAGTCACCAGATCCAGTCCGTATCCAGAACAGATGATCACTGAAGTCACCAGATCCAGTCCGTATCCAGATCAGATGATCACCGCAGTCACCAGATCCAGTCCGTATCCAGAACAGATGATCACCGCAGTCACCAGATCCAGTCCGTATCCAGAACAGATGATCACTGCAGTCACCAGATCCAGTCCGTATCCAGATCAGATGATCACTGCAGTCACCAGATCCAGTCCGTATCCAGAACAGATGATCACTGCAGTCACCAGATCCAGTCCGTATCCAGATCAGATGATCACTGCAGTCACTAGATCCAGTCCGTATCCAGAACAGATGATCACCGCAGTCACCAGATCCAGTCCGTATCCAGATCAGATGATCACTGCAGTCACCAGATCCAGTCCGTATCCAGATCAGATCAGATGATCACTGCAGTCACCAGATCCAGTCCGTATCCAGATCAGATGATCACTGAAGTCACCAGATCCAGTCCGTATCCAGATCAGATGATCACCGCAGTCACCAGATCCAGTCCGTATCCAGAACAGATGATCACCGCAGTCACCAGATCCAGTCCGTATCCAGATCAGATGATCACTGAAGTCACCAGATCCAGTCCGTATCCAGATCAGATGATCACCGCAGTCACCAGATCCAGTCCGTATCCAGAACAGATGATCACTGCAGTCACCAGATCCAGTCCGTATCCAGATCAGATGATCACTGCAGTCACTAGATCCAGTCCGTATCCAGATCAGATGATCACTGCAGTCACCAGATCCAGTCCGTATCCAGATCAGATGATCACCGCAGTCAACAGATCCAGTCCGTATCCAGATCAGATGATCACCGCAGTCAACAGATCCAGTCCGTATCCGGATCAGATGATCACTGCAGTCAACAGATCCAGTCCGTATCCAGATCAGATGATCACTGCAGTCACCAGATCCAGTCCGTATCCAGATCAGATGATCACCGCAGTCACCAGATCCAGTCCTTATCCGGATCAGATGATCACTGCAGTCACTAGATCCAGTCCGTATCCGGATCAGATGGTGGATCAGCACCTAGAGACGACCTCTACACCCTGGACTGAGCCTGGTTTCTCCCAAGGTTGTTTCTCGGTTCTGTCACCGATGGAGTTTTGGTCACTGCTGCTAGTTGGCACTCAGATCCAGTCCGTATCCAGATCAGATGATCACTGCAGTCACTGAGATCCAGTCCGTATCCAGAATCAGTTATGATCACTTTGCAGTCACCAGATCCAGTCCGTATCCAGATCAGATGATCA
>CM049831.1:29526274-29532455 GCA_027422435.1 Schizopygopsis pylzovi | reverse complement strand
AATGAGATGTGCAAAAAGTTAAATTATGACAGTCATAATTATGAGATAAGGCAAAAAAAAGACTACTTTATCATAATGAAATGTTTTAATCCAATATCATAGTTATTGTACACACACGCTTATTATGTCAACACAAACTTTAATTTTGCATGCGATTAAAAATAGAGCAGCGTGAACATTCTGCTAAACCTCTTGTTTTCAGTTTCATGGACGAAGAAAACACTACACGGTCAGTGCAACAGACTTTTATAGTAAATGATGACAGATGTTAATTTTACAGAAGTTGCATCCGAAGTCTAATTGAGTAATTCTGAGCGGAGACTGCGATTGAACTCCGGCCCTTGAGCGTTTCCCAGTCAAATAAATATCTGGGTTGAGCTCAGGGCAGCTCGGGAGTGTTTTATCCACCCGCTAGCAGCTTTTATCTTGCGTCACAGCCTGCTTCGCTCGTCATTTACTGGTAAAATGGCCTGTTCAGGTTTAAAATATCTCTGGGAGTATCTGAGGTCGGACTGAAGCTCGCTTTAGCCCAGTTATTTCTCTTCGCGGAGCAGATTGCATCTGGTGAAAAAATCTATCTGGTGGGGATGTTTCTCTAGTGTTGAAATGATTAAAACCCCTGCTGAGCGGTTGATCTTTCACCAGTGGAAAAACAATGACACATGTGCTCCCCTGCTCCGTGCCAAACCCTAGTGAGCCGCTTCACTGTCTACATCATCCTGACTGAAACTGAACCTTATAAGTGACTGATCTGGACAGCAGCTATCTTCTTAAGTTACTAATTCAATACTCTAATAAGCAGACAATGTAAACAGGGCTATTAGGTGAAATAGCCTAGTCATTTAAAGGAATATTACACCCCAAAAATGAAAATGTACTCACCCATATCCGAGATCAGGATGAGTGTGTTTCTGCATCAGATTTGTAGAAATGTCTTAGTAATGGAAGTGAATGGGTGCCGTCAGAATGAGAGTCTGATAAAAACATTACAATAATCCACAGTCCATCAGTTAACATCTGGAGAAGACAAAAACTGAGACAAATCCAGCATTAAAAAATGTATAACTCAAATACCATAGAGTTCATAATCCATAATAACTCTTCCTCAGTTAAAAAGTGTTCTGGTCTGAATCAGGAGAGAAATCTGCACAGATCAAGCAGCGTTTATAATACAAAACAGCTTTAAATAACTATGTAGCTGGACTTTGATGTGAGAGACAACAGGAGATGCACTTTTTCACTGGAAAATTATTATGGATTATGGACGCATATTTTAGCCAGAAACAACTGTTTGAAGATAAAAATGACTTGCTGGATTTATTCTCCAGATGTTAACTGATGGACTGTGATGTTTTGATCAGACTCTCATTCTGACGGCACCCATTCACTGCAGAGGATGGATTGCTACATTTGCAGACGAAGGAGAATGGGACCCAAATGCAGTTAAAGTTTATCAAAACAACTAAATCATAAAACGCATAAATCTAGGAACTATGATCATCCAAAACCAATCCCAATAATGAGGAACATAGACCCAAGCCCACAAACAACGGATAAAACCTGAACAAGACTAAAACACGGCTTAAATACACACAGCGTAATAGACTAACAAGACACAGGTGAAAACAATCAAGCGCATGAGCATGAAGTTATTTAAAAACAGAAAACATTTTCATTGTGTTTGTTTTCTTTTGCAATACAGCAAATACTTAATATAAATAATAGAATTAAAATACACTCTTGCACACAAAAACACTCATTGATTTTTATTGATGGTACAGAACGATGTTTATGTTACATTACATTGCATATATGTATATCAATAGACCAAAAACCACTCAAGTAAGAATCAAAGTTTCATTCATAACTAGCAGCATTTTCTATATTCTATTAAATCTTAAAATGGAAATACTGTGTAGTGTACTTTAGTAGCCAACGTCGCAAATCTAAAACCTATAAGACGACATTTTTATGAAAATATTTGATATTGTGTTTCTAGATATAAATAATATTTAGATCATCTGTGAACGTGGAATAAAAAAAACGATAAAGTAGCAGAAAGATAAAAAGACTAATTTCCATAAAAATATATTTCTAAGAAAGTGTACAGATGTAATAACATGCATGTGTTAAACGTGGCTTTTCTTTCCTTCTCAGACGAAGAATGCGTGGAAGTTTCCCGGCGGTCTGTCGGATCTCGGAGAAAACATCGGTAAGATCCAGGATCGATGTTAAACGAATGCAATCTCAACAAAACGTTCTTGCACACAAAGTAAAAGCGGTAAAAGAAACTGTACCTGCTCCAAAAGTGCATTTATAAGAACATCATCTAATATTTGAGACCCATTCACTTACTAAAATACCCTTCTTTACCACAAACAAAACTTATTTTATATCAACAAATGACTTGTATATAAACTAGATTATTTATCGAGTACATCACAAAAGCTTTCTCCAAAAAATACAAGTTCAGTAAATGACATAGTGTTCACAAGCGTACAATAACAGATTTCATTCAGGACTTTTTGCCTTTAAGTTTTATCCTACGCTATGTTTCTCTAAATATCATGATATAAGATACAGTAAACAAAGTTATTAGTCAAACTGATTGTGTGAAAATATTTAAAGGAACAGTCCACCCCAAAAATTACAATTAGAGAAAAATGTACTAGATCAGGATTAGTTTTTATCTTCATCAGGTTTTTAGGAATGTGTCAGCAATGGAAGTCAATGGGTGCCGTCAGTAAGAGAGTCTGATAAAAACATCACAATAATCCACAGTTCATCAGTTAACATCTGGAGCAGACAAAAGCTAAAACAAATCTGTTTTGTTTTATAAACGGTGCTTGATCTGAGCAGATTTCTCTCCTGATTCAGACCAGAACACTTTCACTGAAGAAGCGTTATTATGGATTATGGACTCATATTTTAGACATTAAAAACGTCTTAATGCTGGTATATTTCAGTTTTTGTCTTCTCCAGATGATAACTGATGGACTGTGGATTATTGTGATGTTTTTATCAGACTCTCATACTGACGGCACCCATTCACTGCAGAGCATCCATTGCTGAGACATTTCTCCAAACCTGATGAAGAAACAAACTCATCTACATCTCGGATGGCCTGAAGGAGAGCACATTTTCTGCTAATTTTCATTTTTGGGTAATCTATTCTTTTAAAGTCTAAAGTGAATTTATCCCAAATAAGTTCTCGTTGCTGTGAAGTTTTGACAGAGTTTATTTTGGATTAGTTCCGGTCCTTGATTCTGATTGGCTGAGCCGCGTTCCAAGCTATTGTAAATGACGCTACAAAGTAACACACACCTTTGTTTACGTTTGTGTGTTGCTCGGCAACCACAACCCTTTCTGAGGAACTACATTGTTTGGCGGAAGAATAGTGTTTTATTAATAATATCATTACACTTGCTCTGTTTTATTTGTGAAACCGTACTCCGTATATGGAATAACCGTTTTATAAAAGCAATAACCCGCGTGAAGCTGTGATTTACAGTGAATTTATAAAAGCTAAACACTCACGTCATGCCTAACAACGCCTCTTAGCTGTTGTAAATTCACCGTAAACCACAACATCACAGGGGTTATTCTAACTGGACGCTCTATTTCAGGCGAGACGGCGGTCCGGGAGGTTTTTGAAGAAACCGGCGTCCGATCTCAGTTCTGCTCGCTGCTCAGTATCCGCCAGCAGCACGATCATCCGGGAGCGTTTGGGATGTCTGACATGTACCTGATCTGCAGACTCCGCCCGCTCTCCTTCCACATCGACTTCTGCACTCAAGAGTGTCTGCGCTGCGAATGGCTGGATCTGACCGAACTGGCCAGGACCAGCGAGACCACGCCGATCACGAGCCGCGTCGCCAAACTCCTGCTGCACGGACTGGAGCACGGTTTCCAGAGCATCGACCTGACGCTGGAGCAGATGCCGGCCGTATATACCGGCCTTTTCTATCAGCTCTACCACAGACGACTGCCAGAGACGCCATAAACCACACAAAATCACTGGCTTTGGTTTCAGTACAAACATCTCCGCATGCATCTCAGACACTTAGGCCCGGTTTCACAGACAAGGCTTAGACTAAGCCAGGATTAGGCCACCGTTCATTTAGGACATGTACGTGATGTTTATAAACGTGCCTTAGAGAAAAACATTACTGGTGTCCATCTTGAGACAAAACAAAGGCATTGATATATTTTAAGATCAATCAGTGCAAGTTTGTTTCATTTGAAACAGTCAATAGTTTTTTATATTTATTTTTTTGCAAATCGGCTCATTTTACGACTCCCCAAGAGTTAAACGGTTGAGTTTTACCGTGTTTGAATCCATTCAGCCGATCTGGCGCTAGCACTTTTAGCGTAGCTTAGCATAGATCATTGAATCGGATTAGACCGTTAGCATCTCGCTCAAAACTGACCAAAGAGTTTCGATAACTTTCCTATTTAAAGCTTGACTCGTTACGTCGTGTACTAAGACTGATGGAAATTAACAGTTGTTATTTTCAGACCGATGTGGCTAGGAGCTATCCTCTCGTTCGCGCGTAATAATGCTGGCGTACCAATGCAATGATATTACGCAGGTACGCTAGGTAACTAGTTATGATATAGCTGGGGACTACTTTCAGGCGCTGCGTAATATCCTTGCGGTACGGCAGCAAAGCTCCTTGATTATTACGCCGGAGCGAGCCGATGTAACGACGGAAGAGTCAAGCTTTAAATAGGAAAAATATCTAAACTCTTTGGTCAGTTTTGAGCGAGATGCTAACGGTCTAATCCGATTCAATGATCTATGCTAAGCTACGCTAAAAGAGCTACCGCCAGACCCGGTGATCGAGTGTTTCTTTAAGCCTTGTTTGTGAAACCGGGGGTGAAGGCTGATTTATATTCGACGCGTACGCAAATATAACGTCATCGTTGGTGGAAGTTCGCTTTGAGTGCGCGCGACGTCTTTTCGCGTGCCGGTGTACACGACCTTTTTTGTAACTTTCCGCGCAGCTCTGCTACCGAAGATGCACGAGTCCTGGCCGACTCTAGCCGAACATACACGTCTGTGTGAAACAGAAGCAGTTCAAACGCCATCAGGTGCTTTTAGACGCTGTGCCTGAAAACAATGCTTAGCTTTGTGTTCTTTGCATAGGTTGTCCAAGGCTTTTTAATTCAAGTACGTTTTATTTTTATTGCATAAAAATAGAATTAGAAGTAATGTAGACACTATTTACTTAGTTTTCTTGTGTTTGATGCGAAATGAACCTAAAAGCTTAAGAGTATTTTAATCGGTTCATAAAGAAATTGTTAATTCAACTCATCTATCGCGCGAGAAGTCTTGTATGACTTCTTCACCGGTGATTCCCGATGGTTTTAGAGGACAATTACTCCTCGTCGCCCCCTGTATCTCAACGGCGAACGCGTCAATATAAAAGCCTCGTCCGTTTGAGAAGGTGTGCATGCAATCAGCAGAGGCTGGCGAGAGTATAAACACCGCTTTAGTCTTGTTTTATTAATAATGCATCAAAATTAGGTGAGTTTATGCTTAAAACATAAATTCAGTGGGGTCAGAAAAATCGAATTAATTCAAAGTGAAAACCAGATTTTTTTTTGACTCCATTGGCAACTATTTTTAAGCAAACTCGCTTGATTTTTAATTTTTTCAGAAAGCAAAACCTAATATCTTAGGTCATTCTGCTTTAAAAAAAAAAACTCTGTTTTTACTTGAAAATAAGATTAAAATACACTCTTCAAAATAAAGTCACAATTAGAGCTGAAAATTCTTGAAATCTCTTTAAAATACATATTTGAGACTTATTTTACGCAAAAAAAAAAAAAAAAAAATTTTTATAATGCAAATAAAGCCTACAGTAGTTTTTGGATTTCTAAGTAACTTACTGTGACATGCAAAAAATATATACAAATACATTATATAAAATGTGATATATATTATAAAGTTTTGAATGTAATATATATCACGATAGTGTTTGTAATTATTGGACATTTCTCACAATGGCACTGAGAATAGACTTAATTTTCTTTATTTCACGCATGAGATTCACACCAGATTTTGTTTTATGAGGTGCTATAATAAACGGATTAAATGGTAAAATAAAGTTTCTTTGTTCCACCGAAGAGCCTTTATTTTCAAGAGTGTGTTTCAGATCCAGTTGTATTTTCCATA
>CM049831.1:29511274-29518774 GCA_027422435.1 Schizopygopsis pylzovi | reverse complement strand
TGAGAGTCAGCTGTGCGCACGAGTCACAGGCCCCTCCCCCTCCGGCTGGTGCGAGCGGTCAGTGAGAGTCAGCTGTGCGCACGAGTCACAGGCCCCTCCCCCTCCGGCTGGTGCGAGCGGTCAGTGAGAGTCAGCTGTGTTTATGATAATGGCCGAAGGAGATGAATCACTGGAAGTATGCCGTATGGGAATTTTTCCGGTAACGTAGACATTTAAAAATAACTTATTTTAGACCTGTAATGGCAATACCGTGATACCGTGGTATATTTATCTAAGATTATCATACCGTGAGAATCTCATACCGGCCCATGCCTAGTAATGAACTTCGAGCGCCACTTTTAAAGCCTCGGCTGACCAGCGCTGTACACATCAGCATGGTACACATTATTATCATTACTAATATTCAGTACACATGCACGAAGTGTAAAACAAGAAGGGCGTAATCTTACGGAAAAGAAAACACGGAAATATCGCGGTTGAATTAAACTATGAAACATACTTCTGAAGCATCTTAGTTAATGTCCAACATTACCAACACATAATTAAAATCTGTGCATATTATTAATTGAACCTGAGCTGACATGAAAAACAGCGAACCGTTGTATTTTTAATCAAAGATGCTAACAAATGTATTGCTCATTGTTAGTTAACGCATTCATTTTTGCATTATTGTAACCGGTAAGGTTTTCAACAGTAGCACGCTCAGAAATTATGTAAACTAACGAGTGACAATCACAGAGGTTCATTAAGGATGCGTGAGGTGGGCGGGGTTTGTCACGTGTCACTCAATAATTGCCCTTAACAACAGGATCTTTAAACCTCAACCATGAGTCTAAACTAAAGAGTTTCAGTTTCTTTTTGGACTAAACTGAATCTTGGAATAAGGAGAGCATTTACTCTTCATTAACACACTCGCCAGTCTTTATAACAGTTTTAATATGTTGGAAAAAAACATGATGTAATACTTCCCAAAACTGAACACAATTAAGTCTGTGAACTCCTGAACTAAGTGCGTTTGTTCATTTTTATAAGAGACGTAACTAAAAATTAACATGTTTTGCTTTCAGATCATTTGTGACCCATGCATTAGGTGTCAAAAATACTTATCTATGAACTTCCATTAGTGTCAAAAAGCTTTAGTATAATATATCTCACCTTTCTCCATATCTCACACAGTTTTGGGACTGAATTTTGTCGATAACCATCTAACCAAGAAAAACGGATACATTTTTTAATCTGAAAGTGAAAGTGTATGCAACTAAAATTACTTTATTCTGTTAGAAAATATTTCAGAGCAATCACGTGTGATAAATCCCATTACAAAAATCATAATTTACATTAATTCCAATATGTGGATGATATTGGTAATTCTCAAAATATTTGTTCTTGTAAATTTCATACAATGATATTTAAATAAAACATAAATTTGCATTTTTTTTTTGTTGAAACATGAGGCCGGTCTCATGAAAATGCGTATAATAGTACGCCAAATACAAACAGAAAGTCGTGCTATTGATATCAGAAATGGACTTTGGCGTGTATATGAGACGTGCATACATCTCTAATCCTACCCATTGCGTATCACATGCACGCCACAGTCCCTTTCTGCTATCAATCGAAACATTAACTCGTGCTATTGATACGCACTTTATTGAAATCGGTAACGACTGATCCCAAACCGACCCTGAATGTGAAAACAGTATTCAGAGTTTGAACGCATTATAAGGTTAAAGACCAGATCGCTCTGGAAGAAGGTTATTCTGAACTTTCAGAAAACCAAAACTTTCTGAAAACAACCAAGAACAGACTGAAGGTGGCCCTGGAAATATAACATCATCATCATCATCATCATCACCAGGGCCTGATTTCCATCTGTGCTCCACATCAGACGCATAAAGAGTCTTTGTAGGCTCTGGAAGAAGAACAGAATAAAGTCACTCACTGTGCGGGTCGCTCTTCTCGCGGATGCCGTCCACTCGACCGTCGGGATGGATCCGGAGGAAGAAGCCGCCGTTCTTGCAGTACAGCCGCTTGGGCTCCTTGAAGTTCACCGGAGGAAAGCCTCCGCTGGCGCCGTCCTCCGGTAAAGCGGGAAGCGTGGTGATTGCTCCCGCCGCCATCTCTCGCTCTCTCGGTTTCTCCGTCTCCGGAGCCCCTCCGCGGCCTCCCCGCGCCTCCTCCCCCGTCTCCCCGGTCTCCCTCCGCCGCTCCGCGGAGCCACGGAGCCTCATTACAGCGCGGAGAAACTCTTCAAGCCCCGACCGCAGAAAGAGAGAGCGGACCTGCGCTGAAGATGGTGTGTGTGCTGGAGTGTGCCTCCTCTCTCTCTCTCTCTCTCTCTCTCTCTCTCTCTCTCTCTCTCTCTCTCTCTCTCTATCCTCTCTCCCCCTCTCCCCCCGTTGGGCCCCTGACCGCGTTATTCCCTCAACATAACGTAACAGAGAGAAAGAGGAAATAGTCCCACTCACTCACAAATAAACAACAAACTGTGTCTATGAGGTGAAAGTTAGGCAACTAAATTTGTTTAAATGTAGCTAAAATAAATTGATTGCAACCACTTACCTTAAAAGAATGCTGTATAATTTTGATCAGAGTCAACAACTAATATGTTGTTGATGTGGTCTGTGATGAGGAAAAGGCTCCTGTAACTGTAAACATGTGTCTGTAATCTTCACAGCAGGCCACAAGCACTTCCTGTAAGATCTCTTTGATATCTCCGATGTTTCTCCTTGACATGCCATTAAATGAAGAAGATGTGATGAAATGCTTCTCAGATGTTTCTCCTGCAGTGATCACACATGTGGAGACTCAACAATGTCGTAAGAGATCTCGATATGAACTCAAATATTTCTATATGATCCGAGTTGCTCCTGTAAAGGAATTTTCCTTTCTGGACAGTAATCAAACAGTGAGACATAGATTCAGATGTATGTATTATATGTTTTCTTCTCGTAGTTAGATAAGCATTCTTTGTGTGATGATTTACTATGATTGAGAAGTAATAGAGGTAAGGAAACGCAGATGGTCAAGGGGGCATTTGCCTCCCTTTTCTGTTTAACCATCAATCGGTAAACAAACTGGTATCTTTCCCTCTAGAGGAGGGAAGGAGGAGGCCTTGGAAGGAAAGGACTATAAAACAGACCAAAACTGCTTTCCCTTAGCGCGCTCTTGCTCTCTTGCTACTTCTTATCTCTGGCTCTCTGGCTCTCTTCTTATCTATCTCTCTCTGTCTTCCCTGACTGACTTACAGCTATGTGTGTTAGAACTGAGGAGATCTTCTCTTGCAAGAGAATAAACACTTTATTATTATAATATGGACTCAGAGTTGTCTCTTACTCAGTGATGATGTTTGTTAGAAAGAAAATTGCCACAACAGTTTGGTGTCAGATAGTGGGATTCCTTGGACGTGACTTCTGGACCTGACAGCGGACGGAGGCTGATCACCTTGGAGCTGAAAAGTTCCAACCCTACCTCGCAAAAAAGATTCAGAGACGAGGGACCGTTCCGCTGTTGGGACCGGAGGGATCGACCACTGGAATCAAAAAAAGAACCCAGGTGGCACAAAACGACATCTCTGGTAAGAAACAATTAAATTCAATTTAATTAGGGTGAAATTCAGTTTAAAGAGTGAAATTGAACCATATTGGCTGAGATTTGTTTCTGTGGTAGAGTAATCTGAGCAACATTCAGATTAGGTAACCTGAGATTAATTTGAGATCTGTACGGATCAAGAGGGTTTCAAACAGGTACCGAGGACTCTGGGCACGAACGTTCAGATAGGTAACCTGAGATTAATTTGAGATCTGTACGGATCAAGAGGGTTTCAAACAGGTACCGAGGTTAATTGGGGTTAGGAAAAATCGAAAGATTTTGATAAATCACAATTAAGAGGGCACTAATAGTGCAACCCGACCCGATTGCGGGATAAGAGAAAATCGGATCTGCTGGAGACGTTTAGCAGATTAAAGAAGCGTGCGCGAGCAAATCCACGGGAAAGCAGAAGACAGCCAGTATGGGGATATCTCAGAGCAAGTTTGTGAAATATGATACACCGGTGTACTACCAAATGAAAAAAAAAAACATTATGGTCAGAAATGTATGCAAGATATTGAAAAATTAATCAAGCATCATGATTTTCCCGAAGAGGGAACATTGAGTCTCACAAAACTGAAAGTGGTTTCAACAACCAGGTTGTTGTTGCAAATGTGTTAAAAATGTATGTTAAAAAATGTGAACAAACAGTAGATTGTTGGCTAAAGGAAGTAGATGGTTGGCTCAAGAAAGTTAGCAGAAAGGAAAAAAGCAAGTGCAGAAAGTTAGCAGGAAGGAAAAATGAAAAGTGTGAAAGTCTATTTGTATGTGTCTGCACGACCAGAACCGAATGACCCACAGTATGTTTGTGTTTCCCACATGAAAATACGGTGAGGCCGGCACCGCCAAAACACCCATCTACCCAATAGCCCAGCTGGATGCATTGAAATTCGCCCCGACCTCGACTGTTTCTCCGTCCAAGACAACCGCAGCGCGAGACGCTGAATGAACAAGCACGAGCAGTGCGAGTGACAGAGGGGGAGAGAGACGCAGCTGGCTGTTGTGGGGCAGCACGAGCAGCGCACAAATGAACATGACTTTTTCTGGCTGCACGAAGTGCAGGGTGTCCAAGAACCATGGACACTGGGCACAGGACTGTCCAGAGGCGCGTAAGGCGGATTGAAACGAGAGGAACGGAGAACAGGAGAGGAGAGGGCGGGTGACAGGCATTCAGCCAGCTACGAAAAAGGGAAGTAAAAATTTATTGACACACACACAACACGCTCACATACACTGATTCAAATAACGCTCTGTGCAATGAAGACATGCTTGCAAACTTTTATGTGTGAGTGTGTGTAAGTTTTGAATAAGGCTATCTGCAATGAAGACATGCTTGCAAACCGTTAAATGTGTGACTGTTGAAGTTTTGAATAATGTTAGTTGACGGGACAATGATAGACTTTATGGTTGATTGTGAACCAAGAATGACGGATTTAGTGTTTGAAAGCACTTGAAGTCAGGGCATAGAATATCAGAAAACTGGGCTGTGCCGTTGAAATGTGAGACGGAGGGGGGGCAGGGCATTGAAACATGCGTTGTTGTGCTCTGAAACCTGTCCGGTTCCGGTAATGGCCAGGGATCTGTAAATTAAAATCTGAAACTCACTGCTGGTTTGGGAGTTATTGAAGAGTAACAGCAGATTAGTTGTGCAAAATTTTAGCCACAGTGGGCATACGAGTGGCAGATAACGGATTCTGATTGGGCACAAAAGATTTTGAAATTGGCAAAGATCGAACAGTATCAGTATCAGTATCAATGAATTGCATTCATTGATATATGCATATATCAATATGAGGAAGAGTGGATTAACGGGGCAGAAAATGTTTTTGACAAGGTTTGATAAGATTTTCTGGAGTGGGAATGTGTGTGTGATTTCGGCATGCCTGTCAGAAAAACAAATGAGGCTGTATTTGATAGCAGGCCAGTCTGCGCCTCACTTATCAGTAATCAAGGCCACCGAACAGAAATGGGAAGAAATAGGCCTGTTTGTGAGAAAATGTCTTTCTGCCGCAGATTGGATTGAAAAGCCAAATGGGCAGAAACACAGTAGAAATGCAGGTGTTTTTATGGAGGAATGTGAGTTTGATGTTGCCGTACAGAGAACTGTGACTGCTATTGTCAGGAATGTAATGGAGAAACATGAGCACGGATCTATTTCTGCCACAGACATTCATCCTGTCCTGGCAGAAATACCTCCAAAATTGTGGGCAAAACACAAATATGATGTTGGGTTGATTAAAGGTTGTGAACCAGTTGTGGTCACTCTAAAGTCTGATTACAGGCCGTGTCAATCGCAATGTCCCCTGAAGAAGGAGGCATTGAGAGGGATACAGCCGGTTTTTGAGTCTCTCCTGAAGGAGAGAGTAATAATTCCCTGTCATGATTCTCCAGTGCGAACTCCTATTTTCCCCGTAAAGAAAATAACATCTAACACAAGTGAACCAGTCACGTGGCGATTTGTGCAGGATCTGCAGGCTGTAAACTCAGCCGTTATTGCAAGAGCTGCCCGCGTACCTAATCCATACACAATTTTGTCACAAATTCCGCAAAATGCAATGTATTTCACTGTGGTTGATTTGGCCAACGCTTTCTTTAGCGTCCCAGTGGAAGAAAAAAGTCAGTTTTGGTTCGCGTTTGATTTTGACAACAAAGGGTACACGTTTACCAGGTTGTGTCAGGGCTATTGTGAGTCTCCGACGATTTACAATGAAGCGCTCAGACGGAGCCTTGAACCATTAACTCTATCGAGCGGAACGGCCTATTGCAGTATATAGATGATTTATTGATTTGTGCACGAGATGAGGTTACGTGCGTGGCTGACACTGTGACTCTCTTGAACCACCTGGCGAGAGAGGGTCACAAGGTCAGCCTGACAAAGCTACAGTTTTGTGCAGCAGGAAATAATTTTTTTTGGGTCACACTAACACTAAACAGTAAAGCTATCTCTGAGAAACGGATAAAAGCTATCAAAGATGTACCAAGACCTTTAACAAAGACAATTGTTATCATTCTTGGGAATGTGTGCATATTGTCGAACGTATATTCCAAATTATGCACTTCTTGAAAAGCCCTTGAGAGCCCTGACAACAGGGAAAGGGCTGAGGTCATGTGACAAGATTGAAAGTTTTTTTTTTTTTTTTTTTTTACACAGATGGTAGACGCAGTCTCCATGATTTTGCAAGAACAGAGAACATCACATTTATCAACAGCCCGATGGCTGAGGTATCACACGATTTTGCTTGACATGCCAAATGTAACAGTGAAAAGATGCACAACTTTGAATCCTGCCACACTTCTCCCTACAGAACAGGATGGCGAGGAACACCACTGTTGTCTATCAGTCTTGGAACAGGTGTGTACACCACGTCCAGACCTGTTGGACACACCTTTAGAAAACTGTGACAATGTCCTCTTTGTGGATGGATCGGCGTCCAAAGATCCACAAACAGGCTTGAATAAGGTTGGTTTCGCGGTGACCACTGAATTTGAAGTCGTAAAGTCTGGCAAATTGCCATCAAATTATTCGGCTCAGGCAGCCGAATTGGTTGCTCTGACAGAGGCGTGTAATCTTATGGCAGACAAGTGTGTGACAATTTACACAGACTCGCGTTATGCTTTTGGGGTCACGCATAGACTTTGGCGCGCCTTGGAAGCACAGAAATTTTTTTTGAAGTCGGATGGACATCCGATATTAAACGCATCGCTTGTGTCTAAGCTTTTGGAGGCCATTCTTTTACCAGACAAGGTCGCGATCTGTAAATGCGCAGCGCACACTAACGATAAAAGTTTTATCTCCACAGGAAACGCGAGAGCAGACGCGGCAGCGAAGGCCGCGGCAGCACAGGAGACAAAAGAAACAACGTGTGCTTTGGTATCTGTGACTAACCCTGATATTTCCCCTTGTTTACA
>CM049831.1:29426274-29506274 GCA_027422435.1 Schizopygopsis pylzovi | reverse complement strand
ATTGTTCCGTGCTTTAGGTTCATAAACACTTGTTAGTTTTTGGCTGTGCTTGGTCAGCACTTGTTGCTTTTAAGGTGCTATATAAATAAACTTGACCTTGATGTGTTTTGCCTTGACCTTGACCTTGGCCTTGACCTTGACCTTGACCTTGGCCTTGGCCTTGCCTTGACCTTGATGTGTTTGCCCTTGACCTGCCGCAGTGTTGAGCCGCTGCCATGGAAACGCTCAGCTGCGTCTGTCTCCGGGTCATCACGTGGAGGACGAGGTCATCAGCTCCTCCGTCCTGACCAGTGGACTTCACACGGCTGACCGCAGCAGGTAACGAGCGGCATGCGTGATCGCTGACGTTATACGTGATCCTGACACAGCTAATCATCTCTCTGTCAGTTCTCACCGAGGGGAAGACGGTCAGAAAAAGAAGAGGACATCTCACTTCTGCTACACTGGACTGCCCAGATACAGCGCTCTGGATGCAGTGGGATGGGTAATTCAGTGTTTATGAACTGACCCCGGACCACAAAACCAGTCATAAGGGTCAATCTTTGGAAATTAAGGTTTATGCATCATCTGAGAGCTGGATAAATAATATTTCCATTGATGTATGGTTTGTTATGATTGGACAATATTAGTAAATCTGGAATCTGAGGGTGCAAAAAAAATCGAAATATTGAGAAAATCATCTTTAAAGTTGTTCAAATGAAGTTCTTAGCAATGCATATTAATAATCAAAAATTAAGTTTTGATATATTTACGATAGGAAATTTACTAAATATCTTCATGGAACATAATCTTAATATCTAATGATTTTTGGCGTAAAAGTAAATAGATAATGTTGTTGTGTGTGTGTGTGTGTGTGTGTGTGTGTGTGGTGCATGTGTGTGTGTGTGTCTGTGTGTGTGTGCTGTGTGCTGTGTGTTGTCTGTGTGTGTGTGTGTGTGTGTGTGTGTCTGTCTGTGTGTGTGTGTGTGTGTGTGTGCGTGTGTGTGTGTTGTGTGTGTGTTGTGTTGTGTGTGTGTGTTGTGTGTATGTGTGTGTCTGTCGTGTGTGTGTGCTGTGTGTGTGTGTGTGTGTGTTTGTGTCTGTGTGTGTCGTGTGTGTGTGTGTGTGTGTGTGTGTGTGTCGTGTGCTGTGTGTGTGTGTGTGTGTGTGTGTGTGTGTGTGTGTGTGTGTGCTGTGTTGTGTGCTGTGCGTGTGTGTGTGTGTGTGTGTGTGTGCGTGTGTGTGTGTCTTGTGTGTGTGTGTGTGTGTGTGTCTGTGTGTGCGTGTGTGGCACGTGTGTGTGTTGTGTGCTGTGTGTGTGTGTGTCCGTGTGTGTGTGTGTATGTGTGTGTGTGTGTGTGTGTGTGTGTGTTTGTGTGTGTGTGTGTGTGTGTGTGTGCGTGTGTGTGATGTGTGTGTGTGTGTGTGTGTGTGTGTGTGTGTGTGTGTGTGTGTGTATATGTGTGTGTGTGTGTGTGTCGTCTGTGTGTGTGTGTGTGTGTTGTGCGTGTGTGTGTATGTGTGTATGTGTGTGTGTGTGTGTGTGTGTGTGTTGTGTGTGTTGTGTCTCTGTGCGTGTGTGTATGTGTGTGTGTGTGTGTGCAGGGCGCCGCGGCGATTCTCTTCATGCAGCTCTGTCGCAGGATTCACTCGCGGCTGTCCTCGGATCAGAACCCCGGAGCGACTCAGATCAGAGACGCTGGACTCGTGCAGAAGTGCTCCTACAGAGTCCTGAGTGACGTCTGTGAGTGCTGCTGTCAATCACACAACACTCCGACCAATCAGAGACCAGGATTTAGCAGCTTTATTAACATAATAAACATTATTGCCATTAGTAACATTTACAAGCATATACATAATTTAACTAAAACTTCTCCACTAAAAATATAATAATAAGATAAAAATAGAAATAAAAAATGTGAATAGTTTAATAATTCTGGACAACACAGATGTGTCTCGCTCAGAGTAGTTTTATTGTCATAAAAAAATCTGTAATATTTACTAATATATACTATATTTAAATAAATGTAAATGAGTGTTTAGCTCAGAGTAGTTTTATTGGCATAAAATAAATGTAATGTAATATTTACTAGTATATACTACATTTAAATAATAATAATGCAAATTTAATGTACAGTAGAAATACAAAAATGACAAATCAGAGATCAGTCAATAAAAATATGTAATTGCCAAATCATTAGTAACATTAACATGCATATGCATAATTTAAAACCTAAATAAAAATGCAGATCAAAATAAATAATAATTATAATAATATTAATAGTGATAAAGTAAAAAAACAAAATTGACCAGAAATTAGATAATAAAAAAATATGTTTATATCAATAAAAATATATTATTGCCAAAGCATTAGTAACATTATACACACATGCAAAATGTAATACTAAAATAAAAAATCTGGATCAAAATTTATAATAACAATAATTAAGTAGAAAATAAATAAATAAATGTCTATCTATCAGAGATATGTTAATAAAAAAATAATATTTCTAAAGCATTAGTAACATTTACATACATATGCATAATTTAAAACAACATTGAATCAAAATAGTAAATAATTAAATTCAAATAAAACAAATTTTAAATAATAAACTAACAAACTAAAAATAATAAACTAGACTAAATTTAACAAACTACTTGCTAAACTATTATGTATTATGTAAACATGGTTGTGTAATTCAATTCATCATCTCCACGTCAATAAAAGGAGTTTATCATCATGCTAGCTGAACAGAGACTATGTCAATTGAGTCGAGTAACTTTATAATATTCGTATGACTGTATTTTAGTTTGATGATGAGTAGTTTGTGACGAACTAAAACACATCTAGATTAAAAGGAGCAGCTAGTTTGACTCGGTACACTACTGTGTGTTAGTGTCCAGGCCGAATGCGTTATCTGGCGATGTGAAGTGCCTCTGTGAGGTGCTGCAGACTCCAGAGCGTAGCCACAGTGACCGCAGTAATGGAGACGTGACCTCTGACCTCCAGACGGCACACAGCTCTGATGACCAGCAGGAGGAGCCGGCGAGCGGTCAGAAAACACACATTCACAGCTGAACACAAATATTGCACTTTTTAGTCTTTTATTTCTCATACCAGACACCAGCCGCAGAGACGACCCTGCAACACACACACACACCACACACACACACACACACACAGCACGCGACCACACACACACACACACACACACAGCACACACACACACACTTGAGTTTTTATGGTTTAACGGGGACTCTCCATAGGCGTAATGGTTTTATCACTGTACACACACTGTATGTACGCTATTGCCCTACCACCTACCACTACACCTACACACTTAGCCACTACACAGGAGACGGTGCATCATCTATTTCACCTCACACACACACAACACTCACTCGTATGATTTATAAGCGTTTTACACATAGGGGACACTGACACAATGTCACTCATACACATCACCTTCACCTTGTAATCACCTGCCTGCACTCACCACACTGTCATTATACACAATGTTCCTCATAAACCACATAAACATGCACACACACACACACACACACCACACCACACACACACCACACCACACACACCACACCACACCACACCACACACACACAACACACACGACACCACCACACAACACACACACACACACACACACACACACACACACACACACGACACACACACACACACACACACACACACACACACTTTACATGTTTGTTGTTGTTCTTATTCTTTATTTCACATATTCTGAACTGTCCAACAGCACTTTATATTGACCTTGTTGACTATAATTAAAATAAATACAATAAAAAAACACTATTACAGATTCATACAGTAGAGATGTGAAGCACTAACTCATGATTCTCCATTTTATTACAGATGAAGCTCTTTTTGCTGAACAACCGGAGCCAGAGGTAATCATTCAGACGAGGGATGCACGATATTATCGCACTGATATCAGAATCGGCCGATAATGGTTTTAAATGTAAATATCGGCATCGGGCCGATATGAAAAATGATGCCGATATGTCTTGCCGATAAGAGGAATGTGTTTCTGGTTAAATAAAGCAGTAATTGATGTCATAAAATAATGAATATGTTTTGATTTAAATGTCAGAAGTTATAGCTTACATGTAAAAAAAAAAGACAATTTTGTTTTTTTTATATATATAAATTGATTTATTTCAATTCAATGTATAATATTGCTTTTATTTATTAAATAAACAATAAAAAAATATTAAGTCTCTAAAAATAATTTTCTGAGTTTTTTACAAACTCGTTTTGCTTTAACGGACCAGTACTTACTAGGATGTTAATATCTATAGAAGCATAAGTTAAATGTAATAGGGGCTTAACGCTGCATCCTTCTTGGGGGGAGGGAGGTTCAGCGATTGAATAAATAATGTTTAAATATAATAGTTTATTTAATCAAAGCTTCAAAGTGCTGCCAAAAAAAAACAAAAAAAAGAAATTATTGTTTATTTCATTCTAATAAATCATTTATTTTAAAAACTTTTATTTTTAACCAAAATTAAAAATATATTTATTTATATTTGATAATTTTTCTTAGCACATTTATGGCCAATATTTGAATAAATTTGGTTACAGCACACTTTGTGGGGGGGGGGGGCTTGATAATTTGATTATTTTTTCAAGCACATTTTGGCAATAATTTTGATTATTTTTCAACAACATTTTGGAAAACACGATAATTAAAATGATATTTTTCAGCACATTTTGGCCAATATTATATTTTTCAACACATTATTTGCCGATATTGATATTTAATTCAACACATTAAATGGCTGATATTTGATATTTTTCCAAGCATCATATTTGGCTCCCATATATGACTATAGTAAGCACAAATTCTTGCTGTATATATTGAACTAAACCATCTTATTCAACACATTTTGCACAGATCATATTCATGAAATCATCCATCTAACACACACTCTTGCCATATTTATTTTGTTAGACATTTTGCTCTATATTTATATTTTTCAAACGATTTTGAAGCTCGTCAAGTTTGATATTTATAGCACCTTTTGCTGATATTTCGATATTTATTCATACACAATTTAAACTGATCTTTACAGATTCGAAGATGTATTCAGTCTACATTTTATGCTGTATTGACTCATTTTTCAACACGATGTAGAGCGTGATCATTCCTGCACATATTTCAGCACATTCAATGGCCGATATTTTAGTTAACATCATATTGGCCGATATAAAAATTGCATATTCTTTCAGATAAAAGCATTTTGGTTATAATTAGATAGCGTTTGATGTCATACACATTTGTATATTTGACATCTTAACAATTGTTGGCTGATATGTTGATACTTTTCAGCACATTAATTGGCTAGATATAATGATAAATATAGTAGTCATCATATTGCCGATATTTGATATTAGTCCAGCACCAATTTTGACCGATATTTGTTTTTATCAGCACATAATGGTCTAATATATTGCATAGTTTTTCATGCACACTTTTGGCACATTAAATTTGATATTTTTCAGCACATTTTGCACGATATTTGATAAATTTGGGTTACAGCACATTTTGGCCGATATTTGATATTTTTCAGCACATTTTGGCTGATATTTGATATTTTTCAACACATTTTGGCTGATATTTGATATTTTTCAACACATTTTGGTCTATATTTGATATTTTTCAGCACATTTTGGCCGATATTTGATATTTTTCAACACATTTTGGCCGATATTTGATATTTTTCAGCACATTTTGGCCGATATTTGATATTTTTCAACACATTTTGGCCGATATTTGATATTTTTCAGCACATTTTGGCTGATATTTGATATTTTTCAGCACATTTTGGCCGATATTTGATATTTTTCAGCACATTTGGTCGATATTTGATATTTTTCAGCACATTTTGGCCGATATTTGATATTTTTCAGCACATTTGGCCGATATTTGATATTTTTCAACACATTTTGGCCGATATTTGATATTTTTCAGCACATTTTGGCCGATATTTGATATTTTTCAACACATTTTGGCCGATATTTGATATTTTTCAACACATTTTGGCCGATATTTGATATTTTTCAACACATTTTGGCCGATATTTGATATTTTTCAACACATTTTGGCCGATATTTGATATTTTTCAGCACATTCTGGCCGATTTACCGATATATTTCCTTTTGTTAGGAAACAAAACAAGTCTCTCCTGTGCAGAAATTATACAAAATATTAAACAATTTGGTTAGTTTTCAACAATAAATTATTTATTAGAATGAAATAAACAATAATTTCGTTTTTTTGACAGCATATTGAAGCTTTGAAAATAACTATTAATAAACTATATATCAATCGCTGCACCCCCCCCCCCCCCAGAGGATGCAGTGTCAACCCTAACATACATTTTACAAAATATCTTCATGGAACATGATCTTAATATCTAATGATTTTTAGCATAAAATTAAAATGTATAATTTTGACCCATACAGTGTATTGTTGGCTATTGCTACAAATATACCCGTGCTGCTTATGACTGCTTTATTGCTCCAGAGTCACAAATAAAGCTGAAAATAGTGCTGTATGAACCATTCACTGTATGTTAAATATGGTCCGAAAATCAACATTGGAGTCTGAAAAAGCCTGTAATTTTGAAATGTAAAATGTTTAGGATCATGTGATCTGGATAACGACGCTACTGTCTTCTGAAGCTGAACGTAAGCTGGTTTCTGTGTGTTGTTTAAAGCGCTGTGTTTCCCGCAGGAGCGTCTCTCTCTCGACGCAGCAGCGCTGAATCTGAGACGCGTGGCAGACGGCAGCGTTCCCGTGATCCTCAACATCATCGGTAAGATCCCGTGCTGGAGCTGCTGAAGCTGCTGTGAAGGTGTGTCTGAGTGTGTTTGGTGCTTCAGGTCTGGAGAGCGCGAGAGCGGGCGACTACGAGACGGCCTTCTCCTGCTTCCAGGCCTCGGCGCAGCACGACTACAGCAAAGCTCAGTTTAACCTGGGAGTGTGTTACGAGAGAGGACGAGGAGCGCAGGCCGACCCCAGCAAGGTGCTGGATTTACCCTGATTTATTAGTACGGGTTTATGTATTTGCACTAGGGCTGGGCGATAATTATCGCGATATAACTTTCCTCCATAAAACGGTATGAAGAGTTCGATAAATGTTGGATATAATGTTTATGCACCATGCTATTGTGGCAGAAATGTGGGATATTCACATTGAGTTTTATTACAAGAGTAATGGTAACGTTATATAATTATAGTATGCATGTGTGGTTAAGGCAGCTATAGCATGAGTGCATTATACTGCATGTTTTAGACTGTTTTTCATACAAAATAGGCCACTTAAAAACCATATAGTTATATTTTTACCATATTATTGATGTGCTATATATGTGGTTTTAACTGTTTATCATGATTTAGATGAATGCTACTATGGAAGACAATGCTTAATAAAAATAAATAATAAAAAACTTGATTAGATTAAAGGTTGCTACAATATTTACAGATGTTACTGATTTTGATAACGAACAAAAATGTATCTCTGCGTCCTAAAAAATGTGCATTTCTAAGAGACATTGAAAAGTGATATTATAATTATTAATATTATGAGGCAACCCAAACCTGTTTCTTCATTTGAAACAATATCACTCGTTAGAGCATATGCAGAAACTAATAAATATTTTTTTCTATTTGGATATTTATTGTGTTAAGGAAAATTAATTTTCTGTTTTCTTTCACTTTGGAGCAAAAATCTGGCTTTAAACTTGAAAGAAATAAAGATTTGACATTAATCGTGATAATTATCGATATCGACTGATATGAAAAAAATGATCGTGATAATTTTTTTGGGCCGTATCGCCCAGCCCTAATTAGCACGTTTGAAAATATTGGCATATTTGCATGCATGATGTTAATTGCATAGAATAAGTCGCTTTGGAAAATTAGTCGCAACATGTTTCAGATGATTTAAAAAGTGACTTAAAACCAGGAAATACATAATTTATATAACAAATCTAGTTTGAGATAAAGTAATAACAATAATACATTAAAAGTAGATTTTTCCCATATTTATCAGGGATGTAATGATATCAAAATCTCACGATACGATAATATCGTGATACGAAGCCCACGATACGATATTTACAAAAAAAAGACAAATGAAGAATTGATAAAAGCACATTTTGTACATTTTAAAATTGAATTATTATATCTAAAGCACTTTGAGAGTTCAAAATGATTATTCTTAATCTTAACTAAGAACGCTTAAGTCAGAAAAAATCAGTGAATTGACTTGTAGCAGAACTTTAAGCTGTTTTATTACGACAAACTAATCAGAATATTATAATAATAACAATGATATTAGTAGCCATATATTGTAAAACAATTGCACTGTAAAATAAATTTGAAAATTAAATGTTATTTTTGGTATATTATTATTTAGGTATATTATAATATTGAGACAGTTTTGCTATCGTGATACCACAATATTGATAATATGGTTACATGCCTGATATTTATTATACGGGTTTATATATTCTGCATGTTTGAAAATATTTGCATGCTTGATGTTAATTGAATTGTATAAGTTGCATTTTGCAAAAAGTTACTTATATTAAATACAGTACATCATTTAAAATAACAAACATGGTAGCTTGAGATAAAGTAATAACAATAATAAAATAAAAGTAGAAATAAAAATAAATAATTTTGCATAGAAATTTCTGTATTTTCCAACCTGAGAAATATGAAAAAAATTGCTCTGATTTTAAATAGATTTGTAACATATTCCCAAATTAATATGAGAACCGTTTATAAATCTTTTCAACAAAAAATGACAAAATAAATGTATTTTAGTTTTTGAAATTAAATACATTGTTAGACGTAAATAAAAGTATTGTAACTTTCTGTAAACGTTCTGTAAAACAAAATAAAACTAACAAATTAAAATCAATTCATTATTTTGTATTATTATTATTATTAAATACTTTTTTATTTTACGGCATAATAGTGTTATTGAAATAGTATTTTTTTTTATTGATTTGTTAATTTTTTTATTTAAATAATAATAATACTTATTATTTATTACATTTAGTATTATTGCATTAAAACGATTTCTTTATTGATTGCTTTAAATGCTATAATTTAAATAATCATAAGTAAAGTTATATATATATATATATATATATGAAGAGCTCTTTTCCAAAACGCTATAAATCCATTTTAATAGTTTTCATGAAAATGACATTTTTTTACCTAGACCCATACATTTTGTTAATATTCAATTTATCCTGTTAAAATGGTCTGTTGGCTCAGTCTGAACATGTTAAACAACGATTGTTAAATGAAACAACAATATTGTCGATTATAAATGCAAAGTTTTTTTTTTTTTTTTTTTAACGCTACAAATCCATCCTTTTTTTTTTAATGTTGGTTTATGTCTTAAAAAAAAAAGAGAACATGCAACATATGACATCAGGGACTCATACTATAAACCGGTCGCACCAGTCTTGTGTTGATGTAACCCCCCCGGGTCCGCACCATCACACCGAGCGAGTCTCGAACCCGGGTTTCCGGCGCGGGATGCGGGCGCGCTAACAAGGAACGCCAAAGGCTACAGCCTCTAGCGTCAATCGGTTAAACACCACCTTTACTGGTATACACATCTGTTACATTGACATCCCACAGTGGGTATTAACGCGCCACCTGAGAACCTTCTTTTTTGTTGTTTTTTATTTTCTTTGTCCAGTCTGCGTTTTCTACCCCCAGGTGTAGGTCTCACTGGCTCATCCAGGCCATCAAAAGTGTTATTAGAGTTTAGAGCACTCATTTTGAAGACTGAGCACAAACAAACGCTTCAAAGCGTCGTCATGTTGGATAGAGGATATATCGCATTTAGGCTAAAAACAGGTTCGGCGCTTATAGCGGTTTGGAAAAGAACTGCATCTTGCAGTACATTTTAAACAAGGAAATATAGCGATTTGGCATGAAACATTGATGGAGCAGTGAATAGGTTCAGTACACAGCAAAATGGCATGACGAACTCATTTTTTTAAATTTGGCGTTTATCGCGTTTTGGAAAAGAGCTCTTCATATATACACATGCATGCATACACATATACTGTATTTTCTGGAAAAAATATTGCACCTCAATTTAACTTGCAACACATCAAACTGCATTATAGAGAGAGAAGATACAAACAGATAAGTTCCATGGGTTTAATCTGTGATTTAAGCATCCGTAGCAGTAACACTCACACGTGCTTGTCTTCTGTGTTGAATATGCCGCTATGTAACATGCTCTGTGGTCTCAGGCGGTGCAGTACTACAGACGCGCTGCAGTCGCTGGGCACCGTCAGGCTCAGTATCGCTGTGCTAAACTCCTCCTGAGCAGCAGAGGGCAGCAGAGGTCCGAGACGGACGACGCAGACGCAAAAGACTCAAAAGAACTTAACCTGCAGACGGCCGCTGAAATGACAGCCGGATATTACTCAGTCTCTATCAATAAACCATAAAGATGCCATAGATTTTCAAATATATACTGATCAGTTCATATACATCACATAAAATGAATATTATATGTAACAAAATTTTATTTAATGATTAAATTAAAGCGTCGCATTAATATAATATATAGTTTAGTAATAAAAGTGTGTTTGTTTGTAATAGATTGTCTTGTCGTACATTTTAAAGAACATAGTTTATGTGATATATGAGGACAAAATTAGTATATACATTGAAAATGTATATCGTATATTTTTAAATTAGTTAATAAATTTATAAAAGAAATTATAATTTAATATATAAACAGTGAGTGATTCTTTGAATATATATTGGGTGTGTATTATTGAAATCAGTGTGTGTGTGTGTGGTGTGTGTGTGTGTGTGTAGTGCTGTGTGTGTAGTGTCCGTGTGTAGTCGTGTGTCTGTGTGTGTTGTGTCGTGTGTAGTGTCTGTGTCGTGTGCGTGTCGTGTCGTGTGTGTCGTGTGTGCTGTGTCGTGTGTGTGTGACTTGCTGAGACGTGTGTGCGTGCGGTGTGGTGTGTGTGGTGTGTAGCTTCCTGTACGTCTGTTTGGGGAATGTGTGTATCCAAAATAGTAAACGACATGTATAAAGTATTACAAAAACTCATTTGAGGAATTCAGTATCTATATTGTAAAACAGTTTTAAAAAAAAAAGATTTTTTAGGGGAAATTGTCAGAAATGCACCGTCTCCTGTGAGGGCTAAGTTTAGGTGTAGGGTAGGTGTAGGGCAATAGCACATCAGCTTGTACAGTATAAAAACCATTACGCCTATGGAAGTCCCCGTAAACCATAAAAACCAACTTTGTGTGTGTGTGTGTGTGTGTGTGTGTGTGTGTGTGTGTGTCCAGGCTCAGGTGTTTCTGGCTGTGGTGTTGTCTCAGCGCTCGGACTGTGATCAGAGGAAGTGTGTGCATTATTTCCGGATGGCGGCTGAGAGCGGGGTAACGTTCTTCTCCTCAGACGCGTGATGAATGAAGAGCTGATGTTTCAGATGATGGTGATGAGATGATGCTGTGTTGATGTGCAGGACTCTGCGGCTCTGGTGTGTCTGGCTCAGTGTTACGAGACAGGTTTCGGTGTTTCTCCGTGTCTCCAGACCGCCGTCAGACTCTATCATCAGGCAGCGGCCGGCGGAAACCAGCAGGCCAGAGACAAACTGAGACACAGACGAAGCCCAGACGGTCAGACACACACACGCACGCACGCACACACACACACACACACACACACACACACACACACACACACACACACACACACGCACACACAACACCACACCACACCACACTACACACACACACACACCAGACACACACACGCACACACGCACACACGCACAGGTTTCATGTTTCTCACGGACTCCAGACGACACGTACAACTTATCATCACACGCCACCAACACACAACCACACAGAACATCGCAACACACACAACACACACACTAGTCAACACACGCACGCACCACACACATCACACACACACACACACACTCACACACACACACTCTCACACGACACGCACACACACACACACACACACTCACACTCACACACACACACAACACACACACACACACACACACACACACACACACACCACACACACACACACAACACACACACACACACACACACACACACACACTCATACTCACACCACACTCACACACACACACACACACACACACACACACACACACACACACACACACACTCACACACACACACACACACACACACACACACACACACACACACACACACACACTCACGCACACACACACACACTCTCACACTCACACACACACACACACACACACACACACACACACCACACACACACACACACTCACACACACACACACACACACAACACACACTCACACACACACAACACACACAGACACACACACATTCACAGACATTGAAATTATAGTTGACTAAAACTTAACTATTTATCTTAATGTTAAAATAATAAATTCATATTTCATAAGTATATAAACTATTTTACTTCACAGTAGTAAATAAACGACAATACTTATGACTTAATGTCTTCACTTGCAAGAGTTTGAGCTCGTATAAGACCCTTAAGCTTTTACTCGTGGCTGGAAGATCTTTACGTTTACGGTTTACAAACACATCTCGAGAAATCACTACTGTACAAAAGAGAATTACAAATCTATATTTCAGACAACTCTTTCACAAATGGGTTTAAAGCTTCTTAAGGAGACTAATACATATAAATAATATATATGTATTAAGATTGTTTACAAGAAAAGAGCTTTTCCACACTAGTGAATTTTGAACCGCAACAATATAATTAAACATTTAACTTAAAAATATTTGTTTGTGTGTTCAGTTTTTTAAATAAACACAAACAAGGTACTTTATAACAAACATTTTCCCGTAGCAAATGAGCAACTTTATCGCAGTTTGTCTTATTAAATCTGCATTTGATTTATAAATCTCTCTCTGTCTCTAGTGCTGCGCTCGATCCGATCGGCTCCCTGCTTCTCTGTGATTGGCCAGCTGAACCTCGACTCCATGCTTCCTCAAGAGAGCCGCGACGAGAAGCCCCGCCCACAGCAGCGATCTGACCAATCACAGCCGCTTCCTCATTCCTGGAGCACAGGAAGTCTGAGTCTTCAGATGCTCAGAGCTGACAGCAGCCGCAAGGTTTGGTCACTCGGGGTGCGATGACGTGATCGATTCATCTCTCATCTCATAATCACGTCTTTAAAGCACCTTATCTGTCAGATACAAGCTTATAGCCATTAGAAACACACACAGAAGCTGCCAGATCTGACCGATGAATGTTCTCAGCCAATCAGAGCAGAGCTGGAGGGTTCCGAGCTCGGTGATTGGCTGGTTAAGATGTGATGGATTATTCTTCAGCTACTTTGTTAGGTTTTGTATATAGTGTGTTTGGTTGTGGAGAGAACGTGTTTGTATTGCGAGTGCAGAAAGAGAAAGCTTATCTTTATATTTTTAGTGTATAATTGTTTTATAAACTGTCTTGTGGAGGTCACATGGTGCCATTTTCTTGTTTTCCGTGTTATTCAGACACATTGTTTACATGATTAAATTGCTCACATATTTATTCAGAAGCAGAAGACTTACTGTTTATCAAGAATTAACAACAAAACCTTTTGATTGGCTCCGGTTTACCGCTAAATGAAATCGCATGTGCCAAAGTTTTTTGGGGATTTTGTTCCGAGCCTCAATTTCAGAGCCAACTTTGAGTTTTTGTCTTTGTATGTGTGTCATTATGAGGATTATTGAGAGTCAATGCACCCTAAAGCACTGTCTAAACTACAATAAAGACTTCTGTTTTTACCTTTCTGTTTGACTGATGCGCCCTCACTATATATTTCTGTATAATGTGTTCTGAATCTGTTGCTGTAATTAGTTTATGAATAGATTTGACTGTAGTAACAATAGCTGTTATATGGCAATGTTGTTTGAAGTGTTGTTTCTTTCTAGGATTACTGATAAACTACTGCCATTTAATTGATCTATTTTAATTTTAGATAAATTATGTATGAATTTATTATGTCTTTATAGGTATTTTCTTTAGTTTTAGTTTGAATAAATTGGAGTTATTTTAGTAACGTTACTTCAACATACTACATGCAAATTAAATAACATATATATATGGGTGTTTTGCTTAGTGTCAAATGTTGTTGTATGCATTTGTGATTTTATTTAATTTCTTAATTTTTTTAAATGTGTATATATAGTATTTATAGAGTTTTCATTTATAGTTTTAGTTACTTTTTTCTTATTTGTAAGTTCGCTTTGGATAAAAGTGTCTGCTAAATGACTAAATAAATAAATATGGCAGCTAACAGGGAACGTTCTCACAGCTTCCACTAATGTGTTGTGTTACATCCATGATTGAACAAAACACTCGTAAAGTACTGTTTATGAAACATTCTTAGAACTTGAATAATATCTGACGTGTGTTTTCAGAACGTTCGTGTTATTTGTACTCGATGAACATTCGACGAGACCTTTAACCATCTTCAGCTTCTTAGAATAGTCTTATAAATACATGTTCAAATGCATTTTGGGTGAAGAAGTTGGCAGAACATTGAAGAAAACGTTTTTGTAACCTTTAAATAATCACGTTAAGAAAACTGGACATTTTTCGTGTTCTTAAAATATTAAAATTAAACGTTCAACTAACATTATATTTTGCGGAACACTGTAAGAAACGTTTCTGTGACCTTTAAATAACTTTATAATCATGATAATAGAAGGGAAACATTTCAAAACTAGTATATATTTAATAACCTAAATGTGTAACCTGGGTATATTAAAATCATTTACTTATCAAATGATGTTAGGGTTATTGGTTTTAGAGTGTTTTAAGTTCAGATGTGTAGTGTACGTTTAAATAAACACTATAGGTAAAAATATGCATTTCAATAACTAAAAAAAATCTTTGTTCGTCCCTCCAATAATTCTATTAAATCAGTTTCTAGACGCTCAAGGAATCTCGCGACGCAATATCAGAACGACTTGATTAATATTCATGCATTAGCTTGCGCTCGACGCTCTGATTGGTCAGTGCACGTGTAAACAGAGACAGCGGGGCGCATGCGCAGAGAGGCGCGCATACTGTACGCGGTGCGGAGAGCTGAGGAGCGGTCTCAGATTGCGGGCGACTGGGCTTTAAAAGCGGGCGTCACCGCATCAGCATCTCCAGGCGAGAGAAGACAGCATCTCCATCACGAGCTGGTGAGTGACAGACAGACAGACAGTCTCTGGACGCATGACGTCATGCTCTCAAACACACACATCATTGATTATTGCGATTGATCTGATGCTGCAACTTCATAGAATCGATGCTTGCGTTGAGTGTGTTCATGCACAGCATGCGCGTGACTTGACACTTCTCGCTGTCACATCAGTGGCATGCAGGAATAATGCGCGCGCGCGCGTGCGTGTATATGTTTAATAGCGTGCATTGAGGATTTGTGTTTAAGTTCAGACGTGCGTCATTCATCGCACTGAATGTTTTGGGCCGATCAGAAGCGATCTGTCATGATCAGGAGGACAAACAACTTCTGTGCATCCTCGTGTCATGACTGTATCTTCATCAAGCTGGAAAATATCGACTTTTATCTCAAACACTTCGATATTTGTGCTGTTAAACCTTGACATCTTATTGTTTGCGTATTGCACGTATCCAGGATTATAATCAGAGAGTTGTTTACATAAGTGTTTTTTACTAGATAATGCATGCATTATTGAGTCTTGCATTTCTTTTAGTAGGCTATATCTAATTTAAAATATTATTGCATGTATGATTTGTAATCAGACAGAATATGCGGTTATCGCAGTACTATATATGTATAGTATATGTACATATACTATATGTATTTACTACATGTAGTAAAGTTATTAAGTCTTGCATTCTTGATGATATATCTTATTTCAGATTTTATTGCATGCCGGATTAATCAAATAGTATGATTTATGAATCTAAATTTCGAAAAATTGACCCTAATGACTGCTTTTGTGCACATATTAGTGACACTCTTGTATTTAGGATTATAATCCGTTTGAATATACAATATTAGCAATAGTATAGTGTATATATATACAATACTATAATATTTTAGTCTTGCACTTTCGCTCTTATTTTCCAAATGTCTTTTGCTACATTATGGAACATTGCACTAATATTGCATTTGATCTTATTTCAAATTTTATTGCACAATTATTATCAGTCAGAATATGCAACTATTGCTTTGTATTTTTGCTGTTATATCTGATTTTAAATCTTACTGAATGTAGGATTATGATCATAAGCTCCATACATTTTTCTTTTGTCTTTTTCAATGCAAAACTCTCTCGTTCCTGAGTCTTGCCGTTTTATTGCTTATATGATTTATAATCAAATTTAGCATCAATAATTTCCCAATCGTCTTATCCTATTTCGTGAAGTTACTGAATCTGGCATTTCTCCTGGTATATCAAATATTATTGCATAAATGATTAAAATACGAATATACAATTATTGCAGTGCTATACTACTCTTAAGTTAAGTCTAGCATTTTTTGCTTTTATATTTTATTGCATGTGGATTATTATTAGAATTGTATTTTACAATGCAATATTGCACATGACTATACTGTTGTAAACTTGCATTTTATTTTAGTTTGTATTGCAATATAGGATTATAATCAGAGTTGTATAAATTAGCCAATAATCTTTTACTGTATTATGTAATAATGAGTCTTGCATTTTTGCTGGTATATCCTCTTGAGATTTTTAGTAAATATTTGACTGTATTATGCGATAGTGCACGTCGCTATACTGTTATACACGTAGTGTCTTGCTGTTAAATGTTATTGCATATAGGAATATAAACTATTTGTTTTGTGCAGTTTTACAGACCAGTCCCAGTAAAAGCAGCTTAATCCTTATGATTTTCTGTCAATATGCATTTAATATCTAGTTGCTTTCTCGAATAACTTTATATCTAGGTGAATATGTGTTATTAATGAACACAATGACATCGTTCTGAATACAGTATCAGGGTTGCGATCAGTCAAAACACCATTTGGCTGATGCACAGAAAAACTGTCACGCATGTGGAGACTGACACACCCATCGTGTGTGTGTGTGTGTGTGTGTGAGAGAGAGAGAGAGTGTGTGTGTGTGTGAGAGAGTGTGTGTTGCATGTGGGCTGTTGTGCTGAATAATGCTTTATAATCACACTGATCTTCAGTGGAAATCTGCAGTAAACACATTTTCCAGCCCAGTCAGTTACAGCCGTGTGGTGTGTGTGTGCGCGTGTCTGCGTGTGTGTGTGTGTGTGTGTGTGTGTGTGTGTCTGCGTGTCTGTGTGTGTGTGTCTGTGTGTGTGTGTGTGTGGTGTGTGCGTGTGTGCTGGACCCGTTTGTCGTAGTTTAACGTGAGACGCTGTGCTGACTGTGCAGTTTTCATGTAAAGGTGATCGAGTCTAAGAGTCACAAACACACAGTGAAACACAGCTGATTAACAGCGCAAATGTTATTATTCATTCTCAGTTATGTTTCATACAAAGTCTTAAGTCCATCTCAGCTGGCAACAGACACAAATGTAGCAGTCAGAATAGAAATAGAATTGCTAGATATAAAGTCAGAATTGTGAGGGGGAAAATAGAATTGTGAGATATAAAGTCATAATTGTGAGGGGGAAATAGAATTGTGAGATATAAAGTCAGAATTGTGAGGGGTAAAATAGAATTGTGAGATATAAAGTCAGAATTGTGAGGGAGAAAATAGAATTGTGAGATATAAAGTCAGAATTGTGAGGGGGAAAATAGAATTGCGAGATATAAAGTCAGAATTGTGGGGTGGAAATAGAATTGTGAGATATAAAGTCAGAATTGTGAGGGTGGGAAATAGAATTGTGAGATATAAAGTCAGAATTGTGAGGGGGAAAATAGAATTGCGAGATATAAAGTCATAATTGTGAGGGTGGAAAATAGAATTGTGAGATATAAAGTCAGAATTGTGAGGGGGAAATAGAATTGCGAGATATAAAGTCAGAATTGTGAGGGGAAAAATAGAATTGTGAGATATAAAGTCAGAATTGTGAGGGGGACAAATAGAATTGTGAGATATAAAGTCAGAATTGTGAGGGGAAAATAGAATTGTGAGATATAAAGTCAGAATTGTGAGGGGGAAATAGAATTGTGAAATATAAAGTCAGAATTGTGAGGGGGAAAATAGAATTGTGAGATATAAAGTCAGAATTGTGAGGGGAAAAATAGAATTGTAAGATTTAAAGTCAGAATTGTGAGGGGGAAATAGAATTGTGAGATATAAAGTCAGAATTGTGAGGGGGGAATATAATTGTGAGATATAAAGTCAGAATTGTGAGGGGGAAAATAGAATTGTGATATATAAAGTCAGAATTGTGAGGGAAAAATAGAATTGTGAGATATAAAGTCAGAATTGTGAGGGGGGAAATATAATTGCGAGATATAAAGTCAGAATTGTGGGGGGGATAGAATTGTGAGATATAAAGTCAGAATTGTGAGGGGGAAATAGAATTGTGAGATATAATGTCAAAATTGTGAGGGTGGAAAATAGAATTGTGAGATATAAAGTCAGAATTGTGAGGGGGGAAATAGAATTGCTAGATATAAAGTCAGAATTGTGAGGGGGAAAATAGAATTGTGAGATATAAAGTCAGAATTGTGAGGGTGTAAAATAGAATTGTGAGATATAAAGTCATAATTGTGAGGGAGAAAATAAAATTGCGAGATATAAAGTCAGAATTGTGAGGGGGAAATAGAATTGTGATATAAAGTCAGAATTGTGAGGGGGGAAAATTGAATTGCGAGGTATAAAGTCAGAATTGTGAGGGAAAAATAGAATTGTGTGATTATAAAGTCAGAATTGTGAGGGGGAAAATAAAATTGCGAGATATAAAGTCAGAATTGTGAGGGTGGAAAATTGAATTGCGAGATATAAAGTCAGAATTGTGAGGGGGAAAATAGAATTGTGAGATATAAAGTCAGAATTGTGAGGGGGAAAAAATAGAATTGTGATATATAAAGTCAGAATTGTGAGGGGAGGTAAATAGAATTGCGAGATATAAAGTCAGAATTGTGAGGGTGAAAATAGAATTGCGAGATATAAAGTCAGAATTGTGAGGGGGAAATAGAATTGTCAGATATATAAAGTCAGAATTGTGAGGGTGGAAAACTAGAATTGGAGATTATAAAGTAAAGTCTGTAAATGCAATACATAGAATTAATGCAAGATAAAAAGTCTGAATTGTAAGAAAAAATAGAATTGAGAGAAAAAAGATAAAGAAGGGGCCAGATAGAATTGAGAGATATAAAGTCAGAATTGTGAGGGAGGAAATAGAATTGCGAGATATAAAGTCAGAATTGTGAGGGGATAAATAGAATTGTGAGATATAAAGTCAGAATTGTGAGGGGGGAAATAGAATTTCAATATATAAAGTCAGAATTGTGAGAAAAAACTGAATTGTTATAAAAAAGTCTGAATTGCAAGAAAAAATAGAATTGAGAGAAAAAATAAAGAAAGGGGGGAGATAGAATTGCGAGATATAAAGTCAGAATTGTGAGGGAGGAGATAGAATTGCAAGATATAAAGTCAGAATTGTGAGGGGGGAAATAGAATTGTGAGAAATATATATATAAAGTCAGAATTGTGAGAAATTCTTTAATATATAAAGTCAGAATTGTGAGAAAAAAAACAGAATTGTTATAAAAAAAGTCTGAAATGCAATAAAAAATTAATTGCAAGAAAAAAATCTGAATTGCAAGAAAAAATAGAATTGAGAGAAAAAATAAAGAATTGAGAGAAAAAATAAAGAAAGGGGGGAGATAGAATTGCGAGATATAAAGTCAGAATTGTGAAGGGGAATTGAATTGCGAGATATAAAGTCAGAATTGTGAGGGGGGAAATAGAATTGTGAGATATAAAGTCAGAATTGTGAAAAATAGAATTGTGAGATATAAAGTCATAATTGCGAGGTTGAAAATAGAATTGTGAGATAAAGTCAGAATTGCGAGGGTGGAAAATAGAATTGTGAAGATATAAAGTCAGAATTGTGAGGGTGGAAAATAGAATTGTGAGATATAAAGTCAGAATTGTGATATAAACTCTCTCTCTCTCTCTCCGCAGTCGATTGATCATTTGCGATGATGTCACTGCAGAAACCTCCCCTCAGACGCAGCGCATCAACCATAGAATCGACCAATCACAGCGGGCCTCTGTTGGCTCCGCCCACCTCCCTCAACTTACGCTCCTCCCACAACCAGCAGCTGAGCTGCGACACCATAAAGGAGGGCGTGGTCGCCGTTTCCAAGGAAACGCAGAGCTCGAAGAGTCAGCAGAAATATGCGCTGACCAATATCCAAAATGGGATGGGTTTGAGCCAAAACCCCGCCCCTTTGACCCAAAGCCACACCTCCTCAGACCGAAAACCCGCCCACCCCACGAAATCCGCCTCATCCTCAGCCCTCTACTGCTCCTCGCTCTCCTTCTCCACCTCCAATCCCAAACTGGCCAAAAACGGCACCAACCTGCAGCTCAAAGAGGAGCAGCTGGACCTCAACAAGAACGACAAGAACCTGGTGCGGAGCAGCTGCGATTGGCTGGAGGGGAAGGACAACCAGAAGAACCCCACCATCAGGAGGAGGACCAAGAGCTTTCTAGAGTACCATCGAGAAGAAGAGGCACCGAACAGCCCAGATAAAGACACACAGGAGGAGAAACACCTCCTGCCCAAACTAGAGGCGCAGACGTGGGCTAAAGAGAACCACGTGGAGGTGCACCTCACCCTCCCTCAGAAACACCTGCTCCTGCTGGCCAGCGAGGAAGAGGGGAGGAGGAGGAGGAGAGTCCCGGAGAGGCGCTGGAGGTTCACGAGCACTCGCTCCGGACCAATAACGAGCGCATCGGCCGCGCCCGAGACGAGTCTCTGCAGAGGAGTCACTTACACCTGAAGCTGAGAGGAGACGAGCCGGAGGAGTCACCCGAACGCCCGGCCAGACCCGAGAAACAGGAGGAGGAGGAGGAGGAGGAGCTCCAGCTGGACCACGCTGTCACAGGAGAGCCCGTCTGTGGAGACGCCTCAGGAGACAGGTGACCAGACAGATACACTCTCCTGCGCTTATTTAATCAAAAATACTGTACAAATTCTGAAATATTATTAGAATTTAAAATAGCCGTTTCCTATGAGAATATATCATAAAATGTAATTTATTTCTGTGATGCAAAGCTGAATTTTCAGCATCATTACTCAGTCTTCAGTGTTTTTGACAGTCTCTTCTGCTCAGCGAGGCTGTATTTAATAATCAAAAATACAGTAAAAATTCTGAAATATTATTAGAATTTAAAATAGCCATTTCCTATGAGAATATATCATAAAATGTAATTTATTCCTGATGCAAAGCTGAATTTTCAGCATCATTACTCCAGTCTTCAGTGTTTTTGACATCTCTTCTGCTCAGTGAGGCTGCATTTATTTGATCACATGTACAGTAAAAATTATGAAATATTATTTCAAATTAAAATAGCTGTTTTCTATGTGAATATGTGTTAAAGTGTAATTTATTTCTGTGATGCGCAGCTGTATTTTCAGCATCAATACTCCAGTCTTCAGTGTCACATGATCTTCAGAAATCATAATAATTTGCTGCTCAAGAAACATTTCTGATTATTATCAATGTTGAAAACTGTTGTAAGACTGTCATACATTAATATTCAAAAGTTTGGGGTCAGTTTGTTTTTGAAGGAAGACTTGTGTTCGCCAAGGCTGTATTTGTTTGATAAAAATACCATAAAACAGTAATATTGTGAAATATTATTACCATTTGAAATAAGTGTTTTCTATTTTATTATATTTAAAAATGTATTTTATTCCTGTGATGCAAAGCTGAATGTTTATATCAGTTATTCACCATTTCACTTCCATTTGTGAATAAAAATAGATTTAAGATATTTAAATAGATTTACAAAGTTTAATTTAAGATCATAAACATATCTTAAATGGTCTAATAACTCTCGTGTATCATTTTAAGATAATTGATGGCTGGAAAACATTAATTGTGAAGCGGTTTAATGTAATAATTAACTTCAAAAGGCAATGTTTTATTGAAATAATGCACGTTTATATTGTACTGTGTTGTAAGAGTGCAGTTTGGATAAGCAGCAACATGCAGTAAATACATTTCAAAATAAGAGTCTCTGTGTATTTCAGGCTTGATTATAATTAATTATGCAGAACGTTTTATTTTTTTCTGGTTATTATTGATATTTTAGTTGCAAAATAAACTGTCTCTGGCATTTAAGTTATTCATTATCATAAATTATTTTGAATTAAATGCCAGATACAGTTTATTGTGTAACTGAAATATATAAAAAATTCAAAATAATTATATAATTCTTAAATTATAAGTTTAAATCAGAAACCTTTTGCTTTGATCCTTAAGAAATATGCGGATTATGATCAATGTCGAAAACAGTCGTGCTGCACAATATTTTTGTGGATACCGTGATGCTTTTTATTTTTCAGGATTCACAGATTAATAGATAAAGTAAAAAAAAAGAACATTTATTTGAAATATAAATATTTACTCAAATTATAAATGTCTTAAGTGGCACTTGAGCTGTAGTGTTTCTGTCTGACGTTCATATTTGTCTCAAGCAGCAGTTGCTATGACGATAGACAGTTTCTGAAGTGTGTGTGTGTGTGTGTTGGTTGTGTGAGTATGTGTGTGTAAAATGTGGTCGTGTGTGTGTGTGCGCGTGTACTGTTTGTTTGTGTGTGTGTCGTGATGTGTGTGTGTGTAGTGTGTGTGTGTGTAGTAGTTGTGCAGCTGTCTGTGTCTGTGTAAAGTGCGCGTCCGCGTGTGTTCTGTGTGATCTGTGTTGTGTCTGTGTTTGTTTAATGTGTGTCTAGTGCGTGTTAGTGTGTGTGTGCTGTGTGTGTGTCTGTGTGTGTGTCGTGTGTGTGTGTCTTTGTGTCTCTGGTGCGTGTGTGTGTGTGTGAGTTGTGTGTGTTTCTCTGTGTGTGTCTCTGTGTGTGCGTGTGTGTGTGTGTGTGTGTGTGGTTGTGTGTGTCTCTCTGTGTGTTGTGTGTGTGTGTGTGTGGTCGTGTGTGTGTGTGTGCGCGTGTCTGTGTCTGTGTCTGTGTTGCGCGTGCGCTGCTGTGTGTCTTGTTGTGTCTGTGTTTGTTTGTGTGTGTCTGTGCGTGTGTCTGTGTGTGTGTGTGTCTGTGTGTGTGTCTGTGTGTGTGTGTCTCTGTGTGTGCTGTGTGTGTGCTGTGTGTGTGTGTCTGGTGTGTGTGTCTCTGTGTGTGTCTCTTGTGTGTGTGTGTGTGTGTGTGTGTGTGTGTGTCTCTCTGTGTGTGTGTGCGTCTGTGTCTGTGTGTGTCTGTGTGTGTGTGTGTGTCTCTCTCTCTCTCTCTGTGTGTGTGTGTGTGTAGTAGGTGTTTGGGAAGAGCCTCCTCAGCTTCTGGACGTGTCTCAGGAGTATTTCTGGCGTATTTCAACCGATTCCTCTCCTCGAGATCAGTCTGTGGCTGGCGACGCCCACTCGGACCAGGAGGCGGAGCCGAGGCGGAAGGGGGCGTGTCTTCCGGTGCTCTGCACTAAAGCACAGACTGAGGTAGACACAGATCTTTATCTCACACCACATAATCATAATGGGTTTCCTGTTGAGACAGGAAATATTGAATTAACAAATATTGATCTTTTTCAAGCTGGGACCAAATAGAAATTGCAAACATCTTTTCTTCCCGACTATGATGTATATCAGTGAAACGGCTTCTCGAATGAGAAAAAATGATTTTGTGCATCAGGAATTTATTAAATCGTCGTTGTTTGCTAAAACTGAAAGCATTAAAAAAAATAATTACTTGAAAAAATAAAAATGAAATAAATTATAACATTTAAAAAAAAAAAAAAATTGTTAACTAAAACATATAAAATAATTGTTTTTACTTGGAATAAAAAATTATATAAAATATTTTTTATTTTTTATATAACATATAAAAAAAACCTTGACGTTATTTCGACATTTCTCAAATTGTATTGAGTTTAAATGGTATAATAAAATAACTTAATATATAATTAATAATAATATTTCCATTGATTTATGGTTTGTTATGATCCGACAATATCTGAAAATCTGGAATCTGAGGATGCAAAAAAAACTAAATATTGAGAAAATCAACATTAAATTTGTTCAAATTAAGTTCTTAGCAATGCATATTACTAATCAAAAATTAAGTTTTGATATATTTACGGTAGGAAATTTACATGGAACATGATCTTAATATCCTAATGATTTTTGGCATAAAAGAAAAATGTATAATTTTGAACCATACAATGTATTGTTGTCTATTACTACAAATATACCTGTGCTGCTTATGACTGCGTCTGTGCTCCAGGGACACATCAAAACTAGACCGTGTGCATTCACACTCATTCTGCCAGCACGGGTCACAGATGTGACTTGTGTGTGTGTGTGTGTGTGTGTGTGTGTTGTAGCGGCCCAGCAGTATCGTGTCGGACAGCTCTGTTGAACCCGTTCCTTCATCAGCAGCCTCTTCACCCTCCTCTTCCTCGCTGTGCTATGAGGCGATGGGCCGCGCCGCCGGGTTCCTCAACAACAACTACCTGGTAAACACTGACAATAAACACAGGAACGACTAGTACATCTTCATCCAGACTCATTAACAGTGCACAAACTCTCTGTACAGGACCTGACGGAGACATGCGAGTCCCGCGAGCGCCGGCGCGAGAGAGAGCGGCAGGAGGAGCGCGAGAGAGAGCGAGAGATGAGCCGAGTGAGTTTGGGAGCTCACGGCGGCCCGTACAGCTTCATCAACCACAGGTGAACACAAGCACACCTGAGAGTCATATTGATCATACAGAGACCGTACACGAGCTTCATACGGAGCGCTTCTCTCTGCAGAGCTACAGTCCCATCAGCCCCTGCAGACGCCACCATCCCCATCACCGACCCGGACACACAGGTACAGCTGCAGATCAAGCACTTCATTCAGGGGGGGGGGGATTACCTAACATTAATACAAGAAAAATGACCACCGAGAATTAAACAAGGGATGACATTAAATCTTATAATATAATAATAATAATTATTATTTATTAAATAAAAATGCATATTTTTCCCATCTACCCCAAAATAGTTGTTTTTATTAATTTGAACAGCATTGTCCAATATAATATAATATAATAAATGAATAAATAATAATAATAATAGTAAATATTATTATTATTATGATTGTTATCATCATTATTTATTAAATAAAAAATAATTATTATTATTATTATCATCATGATTTATCAAATAAAAAAATAAAAAAATAATATAATAATAGTAATTATTATTATTATCATTATTTATTATTATTATTATTATGTTTTTTTTTTATATCTACCCCAAAATATTTCAACAGCATTGTCCAATATAATATAATATAATATAATATATTAATTGAATAAATAATAATTATTATTATTATTATTATCATCATTATTTATTAAATAAAAAAATATAATATAATAAATAATAATAATTATTATTATTATTATCATTATTTATTAAATAAATAATACATATTATTATTATTATTATTATTATTATTATTATCATAATTCTTTATTAAATAAAAAATATAATATAATAAATGAATAAATTATAATAATAGTTATTATTATTATTATTATTATTATTATTATTATTTATTAAATACAAAATAAATATTTTTCCCATCTACCCAAAAATAGTTGTTCTTATTTATTTTAACAGCATTGTCCAATATAATATAATGTAATATAATCAATAAGTAAGTAATATATAAAAATAAATGCATAAATATTAATAAAAATTATATACAATCTATAAATACATAAATATAATATATATTTTTGTTATTATGAATAATTACTAAATAACATTTTTTGTTTTTTCCTGTCTACCGCCAAATATTTTCTCTAATTATAATGAACTTGAATATTTTTATCAAGTTAAGTTACAAGTTAATACTTGTTCAAAACAATCACTTTAGCAAAGTTTGTACTATTTTCTGCTTATTTTGACAAATACAATTATATTTTTTTGTTCAACAAATATACTGTCAATATAAAATATGTTAATATAAAAAACAAAATAATTTGAATAAGACTCTGAAACTATTGAAGGAGGTGTTAGGTAACGTGGTCGGGTGCTGGTGTGCTGCAGGTGTTTGCGGTGTGTTATCTGGGCTGGCTGGAGGTGCGAGACGCAGATGTGACGTCTGCGAGGAGCGGCGCTGTGCTGAGTGACTGCATCCAGCAGCTGCAGCAGCGCAGAGAGACGCAGAGCCGGCGGGTGAGACGCAGACGCAGACAGACAGCGCTCTGATCTCACTCACACGCTCACACATCTCTCTCTCGCTCGCTCTCAGACTCAACACATGCTGCTGGTGCTGCAGGACATCACCCTGACCCTCATCGACCCCGCTGACCACACCCTCCTGCACTCCCAGCCAATCAGCTGCATCCGCGTCTGGGGAGTGGGGCGGGGCTTCAGCAGGTCAGTGACTCTATTATTCTCATATGTGTCCCTGGAGCACAGACGCAGTCATAAGCAGCAGGTATATTTGTAGAAATAGCCAACAATACATTGTATGGGTCAAAATTATAAATTTTTATTTTATGCCAAAAATCATTAGGATATTAAGATCATGTTCCATGAAGATATTTTGTACCGTAAATATATCAAAACTTAATTATTGATTAGTAATATGCATTGCTAAGAACTTAATTTGAACAAATTTAAAGATGATTTTCTCAATATTCAGATTTTTTTGCACCCTCAGATTCCAGATTTTCAAATATTGTCCAAACCATACATCAATGGAAATATTATTTATTCAGATTTCATCTTTCAAGAATTGACCCTTATGACCGGTTTAACGGTCATCAGCATTGTAAATCCTCAAATGTTCTTTATATTTGTATTTATTAGTGCTGTCAGATGATTAATCACATCCAAAATAAAAGTTTTTGTTTACATAATATATATGTGAATATTGTGTGTGTGTGTGTGTGTGTGTGTATATTATATATATATAAATACACACACATACAGTATATATTTAAGAAAAATGTTATGTTGATATATTATATATGATCAAATATAATAATATAAATATATACATGTAAATATTTTCAAAATATATATACTGTATGTGTGTGTGTTTGAGTGTGTGTGCGAGAGTCTCTCTGTGTGAGTGTGTTTGAGTGTGTGTGCGTGTGAGTGTATGTTTGCGAGTGTGTGCGAGTGTGTGTGTGAGAGTCTCTCTGTGTGAGTGTGTGTGTGTGTGTTTGAGTGTGTGTGCATGTGAGTGTATGTTTGCGAGTGTGTGTGTGAGAGTCTCTCTGTGTGAGTGTGTGTGTGTGTGTGTGTGTGTGTGTGAGCGTGTGAGCGTGTGTGTGTGTGTGTGAGCGTGTGTGTGTGTGTGTGTGTGTGTGTGTGTGAGCGTGTGTGAGCGTGTGTGAGTGTGTGTGTGTGTGTGTGTTGTTTTAAGCTTAGTTCACTCTGTTGATCAACACATTATCAGTCAATAATAATGAATGAAACGCAGATCTTTCCATGCTCTTCTTTACTTCACGTGCTAGTGCATCTCAACGACGTCACACACACACAACTTACAATTCAACCATACATGGCCTGTCACCTCCTGCTGGCCATATACAGTATACATATTGTAACAAGTGTGTGTGTGTGTGTGTGTGTGTGTGTGTGTGTGTGTGTGTGTGTGTGTGTGTGTGTGTGTGTGTGTGTGTGTGTGTGTGTGTGTGTGTGTGTGTGTGTGTGTGTGTGTGGGCATGTTTATGTGGTTTATGAGGACACAGATGTGTATAATGACATGGGTATGACAGGTATTACAAGGAGAAGGTGATTTATGAGGACATTTTCAGTGTCCCCATAATTTAAAACGCTTATAAATCATACAGAGTGAGTTTTTTTGAGGGAAAATATAAATGCACCGTCTCCTGTGAGGGCTAAGTTTAGGTGTAGGGCAGGTGTAGGGCAATAGCACATACAGTTTGTACAGTATAAAAACCATTACGCCTATGGAAAGTCCCCGTAAACCATAAAAACCAACGTGTGTGTGTGTGTGTGTGTGTATTTGTGTCTCCGTGTGTGTGTGTGTGTTTTGTGTCTCCATGTGTTGTGTGTGTGTGTGTGTGTGTGTGTGTGTGTGTGTGTGTGTGTATACAGTATATTCAACACCTTTCACAAAACAAAGAGGCTCACTCAATCAGATTTGAAATAAATTCCAAAGCAACTTCGGTCTCTAATGAATGCTAGTGTACTGCATACAGCAAAGTATATCAACTACACAATATGCACCAAACAAACATTTTAGACAGCAGTGTGCTACACTGTCACATGATCGCATTTTGTTGCATATTTCATTCATTCAGTTATCATCACACAAATAAATGGGCTTAGTTTAGTATACAGAGTTTGTGTAAAGTGTCAAATAATGTCAATGTTCAGGATAGCATTCTAACAAATTCCATCAGTTTCTCATTTAGTTTTAAAACAATAAGTACTCAAATAAGTCAAACTAATAAATACTAATTAGTAAGCATTATACTGACATGTTAAAAATAATAAAAACATGAAAAATTACTAGAAAATATAAAAATAACATCTAATAAAAAAATGAAAACTAGAATAGTGTGTCAATGATAAAGCATACTGTGTCCCATTATGCAATACATTCAACATTCCCATATTTTTATTGAATTAAACTATATTTTTACATTTATGTTTTAAGATGATGACATTCATATACTACAGTGAGATCCCTCTGTGCACTATATACTCAATACTAATTCACTAGTTTAATAAATATTATTTAATTCTGGACATTGCCATCGAAACAAGAAAACGACTGGTAGTACTTCTAGTAAAAGTTATTAATTAACTAAAACTAAAATTAAAACAACATGTTTGTTACTTAATAATATAAAATACAACTTTAGTATTTAGTTAAACTTGATGTACTAAAACTAAAACTGTAATCAAAATGTAAAGTATATATAAAAAATAATGTAAAATATTAATAAAAACTATAACAGTATCTCAATGAGACTAAAACAATCCTCCCTCCAGCGCAGTGCATTGTGGGATAGAGTCTGTGGTGTGTAGACAGTGTGCAGGAGGGCTAGTGTGAGTAGTGTGCAGTGCATTGTGGGATAGAGTCTGTGGTGTGTAGACAGTGTGCAGGAGGACTAGTGTGAGTAGTGTGCAGTGCATTGTGGGATAGAGTCTGTGGTGTGTAGACAGTGTGCAGGAGGACTAGTGTGAGTAGTGTGCAGTGCATTGTGGGATAGAGTCTGTGGTGTAGAGACAGTGTGCAGGAGGACTAGTGTGAGTAGTGTGCAGTGCATTGTGGGATAGAGTCTGTGGTGTGTAGACAGTGTGCAGGAGGACTAGTGTGAGTAGTGTGCAGTGCATTGTGGGATAGAGTCTGTGGTGTGTAGACAGTGTGCAGGAGGACTAGTGTGAGTAGTGTGCAGTGCATTGTGGGATAGAGTCTGTGGTGTGTAGACAGTGTGCAGGAGGGCTAGTGTGAGTAGTGTGCAGTGCATTGTGGGATAGAGTCTGTGGTGTGTAGACAGTGTGCAGGAGGACTAGTGTGAGTAGTGTGCAGTGCATTGTGGGATAGAGTCTGTGGTGTAGAGACAGTGTGCAGGAGGACTAGTGTGAGTAGTGTGCAGTGCATTGTGGGATAGAGTCTGTGGTGTAGAGACAGTGTGCAGGAGGGCTAGTGTGAGTAGTGTGCAGTGCATCGTGGGATAGAGTCTGTGGTGTAGAGACAGTGTGCAGGAGGACTAGTGTGAGTAGTGTGCAGTGCATCGTGGGATAGAGTCTGTGGTGTAGAGACAGTGTGCAGGAGGACTAGTGTGAGTAGTGTGCAGTGCATTGTGGGATAGAGTCTGTGGTGTAGAGACAGTGTGCAGGAGGACTAGTGTGAGTAGTGTGCAGTGCATCGTGGGATAGAGTCAGTGGTGTGTAGACAGTGTGCAGGAGGACTAGTGTGAGTAGTGTGCAGTGCATTGTGGGATAGAGTCAGTGGTGTAGAGACAGTGTGCAGGAGGACTAGTGTGAGTAGTGTGCAGTGCATTGTGGGATAGAGTCAGTGGTGTGTAGACAGTGTGCAGGAGGACTAGTGTGAGTAGTGTGCAGTGCATTGTGGGATAGAGTCAGTGGTGTGTAGACAGTGTGCAGGAGGACTAGTGTGAGTAGTGTGCAGTGCATTGTGGGATAGAGTCAGTGGTGTAGAGACAGTGTGCAGGAGGACTAGTGTGAGTAGTGTGCAGTGCATTGTGGGATAGAGTCAGTGGTGTAGAGACAGTGTGCAGGAGGACTAGTGTGAGTAGTGTGCAGTGCATTGTGGGATAGAGTCTGTGGTGTGTAGACAGTGTGCAGGAGGACTAGTGTGAGTAGTGTGCAGTGCATGTGGGATAGAGTTCTGTGGTGTAGAGACAGTGTGCAGGAGGGCTAGTGTGAGTAGTGTGCAGTGCATTGTGGGATAGAGTCAGTGGTGTGTAGACAGTGTGCAGGAGGACTAGTGTGAGTAGTGTGCAGTGCATTGTGGGATAGAGTCAGTGGTGTAGAGACAGTGTGCAGGAGGACTAGTGTGAGTAGTGTGCAGTGCATTGTGGGATAGAGTCTGTGGTGTGAGACAGTGTGCAGGAGGACTAGTGTGAGTAGTGTGCAGTGCATTGTGGGATAGAGTCTGTGGTGTGTAGACAGTGTGCAGGAGGACTAGTGTGAGTAGTGTGCAGTGCATCGTGGGATAGAGTCTGTGGTGTGTAGACAGTGTGCAGGAGGACTAGTGTGAGTAGTGTGCAGTTCATTGTGGGATAGAGTCAGTGGTGTAGAGACAGCGTGCAGGAGGACTAGTGTGAGTAGTTGCAGTGCATTGTGGGATAGAGTCAGTGGTGTAGAGACAGTGTGCAGGAGGACTAGTGTGAGTAGTGTGCAGTGCATCGTGGGATAGAGTCTGTGGTGTGTAGACAGTGTGCAGGAGGCTAAGTGTGAGTAGTGTGCAGTGCATTGTGGGATAGAGTCAGTGGTGTAGAGACAGTGTGCAGGAGGGCTAGTGTGAGTAGTGTGCAGTGCATTGTGGGATAGATGGGATCTGTTGGTGTGTAGACAGTGTGCAGGAGGGCTAGTGTGAGTAGTGTGCAGTGCATTGTGGGATAGAGTCAGTGGTGTAGAGAGAGTGTGCAGGAGGACTAGTGTGAGTAGTGTGCAGTGCATTGTGGGATAGAGTCAGTGGTGAAGAGAGAGTGTGCAGGAGGACTAGTGTGAGTAGTGTGCAGTGCATTGTGGGATAGAGTCAGTGGTGTAGAGACAGTGTGCAGGAGGACTAGTGTGAGTAGTGTGCAGTGCATTGTGGGATAGAGTCTGTGGTGTAGAGACAGTGTGCAGGAGGGCTAGTGTGAGTAGTGTGCAGTGCATTGTGGGATAGAGTCAGTGGTGTAGAGACAGTGTGCAGGAGGGCTAGTGTGAGTAGTGTGCAGTGCATTGTGGGATAGAGTCAGTGGTGTAGTGACAGTGTGCAGGAGGGCTAGTGTGAGTAGTGTGCAGTGCATTGTGGGATAGAGTCTGTGGTGTGTAGACAGTGTGCAGGAGGGCTAGTGTGAGTAGTGTGCAGTGCATTGTGGGATAGAGTCTGTGGTGTGTAGACAGTGTGCAGGAGGGCTAGTGTGAGTAGTGTTGAGGTGATGAATGTCTCCATCGTTCTCTTCTCTGTGTCTCCTGAGGCTGATGCGTGTCAGTGGTAACGACACAGACCGGAGACTGATGCACTGCTGCAGAGACTCTCTCTCGCTCTGATGCACGTCTGCTCTCGTGTGTGTGTGTGTGTGTGTGTGTGTGTGTGATTCATTCAGTCCAGTACAGAGTGAATCTCTCAGTATGGGAGAGAATCCGGTGATTGTTATCAAGATTAAATGAGGCATTTCTGTAGCGTTTTACTATCGCAGTGCTTTCATCATGCTGGAGAGTGAAGGTGAAGTTACATATTTTATAGAATGTGAACTTCACTAGTACAGAGAAAATAATGCATTTTTCATATTTATTTTCAGGATGATAAATGCACGGCGTCTATAAGTCACGTGACTATTTGAAACCATTTCAATTGCAGCTTTATAAATGACTACACTGTAAAAAAAATAAGTAATAACGCTACTGAAAGAAAAACTAAGTTCCCGTACTATATACCGGGAAACACTGTAAAAGATCGAAACACACATTTCCTGTAATTCTACAGTAAAATGCTGTTAATTGTACAGTTTTTAGAAGTAAAAATAACAAATAATGTATAATTTAGTCAAAAACTGATATTTTTCTGCGTGACACTCCACATTTGAAAGTGTTTTGTTTAAATAATCATGTTTTATTATCAGTGTAAGAAAGGACCCGGCTGGAACGATCCAATGACGGCAGTCGTTCCGCGGGTGAAGGGCTTTGCGTGTTAGTCTTTCCTTTTCACGACACAACAAGAACATTAAAATGGAACACTTTTTCTTATATATTTTGTCTCGTTATTTCATCTGACTCCATAAAATGAAAAGGTTTTAATGATATCTGTGCATCATTAAAATATGAACGAATGAATGATTGATTATTCTTATCAGCTCTGTTTAATACTTTACCCGCTCAGATGTAGGGAAACTATATCGCTCAGAGGCCCTGTTTTTCACAGGTCTCACGGACACAATCTCGTCAGGCCCGGTCGTCAGTCAGAGGTAAATTATGGTTATGTATCTAAGATTTGCCGTAAATTCACACGTACACAATCAGAGATATCGAATAACCCCCTTGGAGCCCCCTCAGAACTCGAGTTCAATCGTTTACTTCAGTAAAGGGTTTTGGCCACTATCAGATATGTTAGCAGATCAATGTACTACACTCGTAATAGCTTTGGGTTGGCCAAATCTTTGTTTAAAGTAACATTAAATCAAAGTCAGAGGTGTGGACGTACCCGAATTCAGTCTGATCAGACGGCGTTCACCGTCACTGAACGGAATTAGCCCGTCCCTACACCCAAGCACACTTAAAAGATGCCGGATATTAGCTGTCGCTAAAACTGACGCAGGCTTGCGGAAATATACGAATCCACTAATCTAGTAGAGAGAAAGCACTCTTCAGAGGCAGTTAGAATAGAATCAAACGTTACAATTTATTGACCAGGTAATCAAAACAATAATTCAAAGCTCCAATGTTACAAGAATAGAATCAACGGTTAACCATAACATAACAATAATTCAGGAATTGAAGAATTTGTAGAAATTACTACCTGGCAATGAAAAACTACACACAAGTGACCTGTGCGGGCAATCAGCTTACTGACTCCTAACCATAGCTGGAACTGAAAACTACACACAGTGGTTGTGCGGGCAATCCTCCTACAGACGCCCAGAACTTTCTGTCCCTTCTCCTTATATACCCAGATAATCTAATAAACCTACCACATGGTGGTATCTTGTCATTATAATTAGTCTTCAGAATTGGCAACCAAAGGCTTCTGGAGATCCTGTGGCCGGGATTACTTATTTACATACAGGAGGTGTTTTGAGTAGGAAATCAGGGGGAGGGCACGTCCCCCTGCTGTACACTATTCTTCTCAGATTTTAGAACTTCTTTTAGCTTTTCATTATGATTGGAAGGATGAGACCATTTTACCAGGCGCACTGAGACATTTCAAAAGATATCAAACATGTATGGTTACTTATTTGTACATATTACATTGCATGGATTTTTCAGTGAATTCTCAGTGGTGAGGGGAGGGGGAAATGATGAGACCGTCAGTACAGGGTGTGGATCCCCCAGTGTGCTGCACCCCTGGATGTTACTGTTACATATGCAAGAGACAGCTTTGTGGATTCCCCCAGTGGGGCCTTTTGTCCTCTAGAGGGGGGGGCCCAGACACATTGGCACCAGTCTTACATCAGTTATGTACATTTAGGCTTTATGTTACATCTTCTGTAGTTTAATGATAGTTTATTGCATTAAGTATCATGATGCGTTTAGTGTTTGCATGAATAACTGAGCGTCGTCTGTATATTAATATATATATATATATATAGATTCTTCACGTGGCTTTCTCTTTTACCTCCTGCATTATTATTATTATTATTATTATTATTATTATGTGTATGTTAAAGGTACAAAACAGAGTTTAATATCAGTGTGTGTTGTTGAATTTAATGGTTTACATTTAAATTGCCCTGTTTGTAAATTACAGTTTTATACTGTAAGCTTTACAGTTTTGCTGTATTTTTTACAATATTATTCTGGCAATCATCAGCAATTGTATTTACAGTGTAGGCTGTGAGCACTGTATACTTAATATTTAATAAGTAGACTAGTGTTTTAATCTGACTAACATGAAAGACTGATAGTGCTCATAAACTACTGAAATGATAAACACTCAAATGAAAATGAATTCAAAATATTAACACAAACATAATTTTATAATAGTATCTCGATGAGGCTAACATTGCTTTCATCACACTGCCGATGAAGTTGAACATAGTGTACGTTTTTTTATTATAATGTTATTATTGTGTCATTTAACATATTTAATATATCAAAACACACAATATAAATGATGCAGACTTACATAGACTTCAGTTCAGTTATGAGTATTACATCATAGTATGCTTACTCTCTTCATCACATGGTCTGTCTGTGTTTGATTAAATAAATGAAGAACATCTGTAGTTATTATTAACATGAACGATGATCTTTTAATGAATAGGGTTTGTTGTAGCTGGCCGCTGTTTGTTCACAGATTTGTGGATGTGATTAACACATTTCATATGAATCCAGAATGATGCAAGATTGACATTAAACCCGTCTGCTGTTTTATAACGTGATAAAACGCATATGATGAATGAGTTTTTCCAGTTTGTCAGAGTTTGACTGCAGTAGCGGCGCTCGCCAGCAGATGCTGCTGCAGACCGAGACTCACACCAACCTGCTCTCCATATAAAGAGGAGTTAATGTAGTGTATTACTCATCGACTGTAATGGCTTCTGCTAGTGTGTGTGTGTGGGGAGGGGGGGGGTGGGGTGGGGGGTTGTGTGCGTGTGTGTAGTGTGTGCGGGGGTGGTGTGCTGTGTGTGTGTGTGAGGGGCAGTTGTGGTGGTGTGTGTGTCAGGGTGAGTAGTGTGTGTGTGAGGTGTGTGTGTGTAGTGTCAGGGGGTGTGTGTGTGTGTGTGTGTGTGCGTGTGTGTGTGTGTGTGTCGGGTGAGTATGTGTGTGTGTGTGTGTGTGTGTGTGTGTGTCGGGTGAGTATGTGTGTGTGTGTGGGGTGTGTGTGTGTGTGTGTGGGGGGGTGTGTGTGTGTGTGGTGGTGTGTGTCAGGGGGGTGTGTGTGTGGTGTCATGTGGGTGTGGTGTGGGTGTGTGTGTGTGTGTGTGTTCGTGAGTGTGTGTCCGCTGGTGTGGTGTGTGTGTGTTTTCTCACATTGTTTATTTCAGAGAGAAAAAACTAAGTAATTATATTTATTTGAAATAAATTATTAATAGTTCATGTTAGTTAATAAATTAACTAAGGTAAAAAAACAAGACCTAATTATAAAGCGTTACCTCAAGTTGTTTGATATAAAGGTATCCGCTTGTATAAGTCTTCCACTAGTCCATACACACAGCATACTGCTGTAAAACAACACTACTCAGTGTGCACTATATACAACAACTAGTGAACGTAGTGTTTAATTCTGAACATGCCCGAATGAGTCACAGAAAAGACTGATAGTGCTTCCAGTCAGGGTTATTATAGGAAAATAAAACCATTAAAAATATAATAATAAAGATTAAAAAATAACTTCTTTCATTTTAACCAGTTGCCAAGCCAACATTTCTAACTTCTACTAAAAAAATAAATGAAAAAAAATCAATACATTTTACTTGAAATAAAATAAACATTGACTAAAAATATATATATTTTTTAAATTAGTATTTCGATATTTCAACAAAATATATATTTTAATTTAGTTTGATTTGCACTAAAATAACTAATAAAAATACAAAAATACCGAAATTAATAAAAAACAGAAATTAATAAACATTATATTGACATAAAAAAATCAAAATGAATGAATACAAATCTGAAATGATCCAAAAGCCGTCATGTTTTGTTTTAAAATGATGTTAAACCCTGTAAAAGAACTATAATAAGAGATGAAGACAGATAGAAATAGAGTAGAGATGTCGAGACCCTAAACCTGATTAAGAAAGATAAAGAGAAAGATTGTGTTTTGCTTTTAGAGAAGCATGCAACACACTCACTTCTACACGTCACACGAACACGTCACACTACACTCAACACGTCACACACAGTTCTATACAATATGAATGAGTGTCTGTGGGTGGATGAAGTCATTGGGCTATATTCGGAGCACTCAGCGTTTTCTGTGTACACGTGGTTTCGAAACGATGAAGTCACAGCTCTATATATGGAGCTGTGTGTGTGTGTGTGTGTGTGTGAGTGTGTGTGTGTGTGTGTGTCCACTGCTCCAGGTGTGTGTGTGTGTGTGTGTGTCCACTGCTCCAGGTGTGTGTGTGTGTTGTGTGTCGACTCCTCCCTTTTTTGTTGCATCTCTGATAGTGAAACGCATTCTCATTTCACTTAATAAATACAGATGCATTTAATATCTTTAGCTCTCCTAAAGCAAGACACATTTTCAAATAAGCATTTTTTTTTCAGATTTTTTGTTTATTTTTTTCTCTATTGTGCGAATTTCACTATCTGTGATTCCTCTTTATCTTGGTTTGTTTTGTTCATCTGGTTTCCACTTTCTGTGTTTCTATTGATTGTCCAGCATCTCTTCCTCAGCAGTGTAGAGAGAGAGAGAAAGAGAGAAAGGGCGTGAGAGAGAGAGAGATAGAGAGAGACAGAGCGCACGCGGAAGAGAGAGAGAGAGAGAGAGAGAGAGAGAGAGAGAGAGAGAGAGATAGCGAGAGAGAGAGCGACGCGAGAGAGAGAGAGAGAGCGAGAGGGAGAGAGAGAGAGACAGAGCGCACGCGGAAGAGAGAGAGAGAGAGAGAGAGAGAGAGAGAGAGAGCGCGAGAGGGAGAGAGAGAGAGGGAGAGAGAGAGAGAGAGAGAGCGCACGAGAGAGAGAGAGAGAGAGAGAGAGAGCGAGCGAGGGCAGGTTGTTGGGGTGTGTTGGGCTCTCAGACCGGTGTGTGTGTTTGTTGAGGGAGCGACGGATCAGAGACGGAGGGACAGACGGGAGATCAGAGAGTGTATTTGTGCTGGATGCTGATCGTCGTGGCGATGGGAGTAACGACCCAGAGTACAGCTAGATGCTGATGAGTGACATCAGTGTGAGTAACACACACACACACACACACACACTGCTGCTGTGTCCGTGCACTCGTGTGTGTTTGATTTACTTTGAGGATGAAATTGTTTGCTACATTTGGTCTTTTCTGGATAGTCATTATAAATTGTTGTATAGATAAGTCTATGGCATGTGTGTGTTTGGGCTAAATAAATGAGTGTTTGATATCGTAGCATAGAGTCCATGCATTTTGTGTGCAAAATTATGTAAATCAAGCAGAAATGCAAAGAAGAAAATATGCAGAGAAAGAGACACTGTATTTGTCTGTGTGTAAATGTTTTATGACTTTTGCTGCTCTGCAAATGTGAGCACAGTACAGTCAGAGTGTGTGTGTGTGAGAGAGAGAGAGTGTGAGAGAGAGAGAGAGAGAGGTGTGTGTGTGGGTTTGTATGGAGGTGACAGATATTAATGACTTGCTGATCACAATCTTTTGGGAAAAGGACAGAACGAGGCAGTGATTGATTGATTGTGTGTGTGTGTGTGTGTGTGTGTGTGTGTGTGTGTGTGCACGCGTGCGTGTGTGTGGTGTGCATGCAATGAAAGTACAACCTGACAAACCAATACTGGACAGACAAGGCTCCTCATGAGACTAACTGCTCAATAGACTAGATTTTAGGCGGTGTTAAACATCACGAAACAAGGGTGTTGCTATGCAGCTACTTGGGTGTTTTAGGTTGTTCTGTGTGGTTTCTAGGGTGTTGTTGGTGGATTGGGTGGTTGCTAGTGTGACATTACGGTTGTTAGGGTGTTGGTGGTGGTTTACGTGGTTGCTAGGGCGTTGCTGCAGTGGTCTGTGTGGTTTCTAGGGTGTTGATGGCGGTTTGAGTGGTTGCTAGGGTATTAATATGGTTTTGGGTGGATGTTAGGTTAGGTTTTTATGGTGATGGTGGAGGCTTGGGTGCTTGCTATGGTGTTTTGTGTGGTTTCTAGGGTGTTGCTATGGTATTTGGTGTGGTTGCTAGGGTGTTCAGTGAGGTTTAGGGTGTTGTTGGTGGTTTGGGCAGTTACTAAGGTATTGCTAGTGTGACATCATGGTTGCTAGGGTGTTGCTATGGTGTTTTGTGTGGTTGCTGCTAGGGTGTTCAGTGAGGTTTCTAGGGTGTGGTTTGGGGGTTGCTAGGGTGTTCTGTAAGGTTTTTAAGGTGTTGCCAGGGTGGTTGCTCAGGTGTTTCTAGGGTGTTATTGGTGGTTGCTAGGGTGTTCAATTAGGTTTTTAGGGTGTTGTTGGTGGTTTGGATGGTTACTAATGTATTGCTAGTGTGACATCATGGTTTCTAGGGTGTTTTGTGTGGTTTCTAGGGTGTTGATGGCGGTTTGAGTGGTTGCTAGTGTATTACTATGGTTTTGGGTGGATGTTAGATTAGGTTGCCTTGTGTGGTTTTTAGGGTGATGGTGGAGGCTTGGGTGGCTGCTAGGGTGTTTTGTGTGGTTGCTAGGGTGTTGCTACAGTGGTCTGTGTGGTTTCTAGGGTGTTGATGGCGGTTTGAGTGGTTGCTAGGGTATTACTATGGTTTTGGGTGGATGTTAGATTAGGTTGCCTTGTGTGGTTTTTAGGGTGATGGTGGAGGCTTGGGTGTTTGGTGGTTGCTAGGGTGTTGCTACAGTGGTCTTGTGGTTTCTAGGGTGTTGATGGCGTTTTGGTGGTTGCTAGGGTGTTCATGGTTTTGGGTGGTTTAGTGGTTGCTTGTGTGGTTTTTAGGGTGATGGTGGAGGCTTGGGTGGCTGCTAGGTTTGCTAGGTATTTGCAGGTGGTTGCTAGGGTGTTGCTAGTTGGCGTTTTGTGTGGTTTGGGCTACTAGGGATGCTAGTACAGTCATGGTTTCTAGGGGTTGCTATGTGTTTGAGTGGTTGCTAGGGTGTTCAGTGAGGTTTCTAAGTGTGTTTGCCAGTGGTTGCTCAGGTGTTCTTAGGTTTTTAAGGTTTGCCGGTGGTTGCTCATTCTGGGTGTGGTTTGGGTGGTTGTGGGTGTTCTGTAAGGTTTTTAAGGTGTTGCCAGGGTGGTTGCTCAGGTGTTGCTAGGGCGCTGATCTTCAGATCTGATTTGGCTGCACTAGTGAGGACTGACTGAACTAACAGCGCTCTCAGTGGTTTAAAACAGGAGCACAGAGACAGAGTCTAATGTTCTCGTTATAAACAGCTCACATTCATTAGTGTTTGACAGTGTGAGTTTATAAAACATAATGTAGTTCATCATCATCTCTATCTTCACAGAGTCTCTTCAGTTTTGAAAGTGCTTTTCGCCGTGTGTGTGTGTCTTTCTATCTCTGTGTGTGTGTGTGTGTGTGTGTGTGCGTGCGTGCGTGTGTGTGTGTGTGACAGAATGGGTTCATCGCTGGGGCTCTGAGACTTCTGAGAAAAACACTCGTGTGATTATTGTGTCAGCTGAAGTCTCTTCATGTGCGAGTGTGTTATGTAGTTTATAGTGAAGAGTGTAAACCCATGAACTTCCCTCAGCCGTCAACTACAAATATGGATGCTGACAATTTACCAACCACCCAAAACAGTAGACTAGATCACAGAGACACTCCCTTCACGCCAAACAGGAGGAAAACACCTAGCAGGGCCACACGATTTATCTAAAAATAAACCCCATATTTTTTTATTAGTTCAACATCATGGACTAAAATAGCAAAAACTGGAACGAAAAACTAAAAAATGTAAATAAATAAATGGATTAAAATATGAATAAAGTGTGTGATAGTATCTGAGTGATACTAAAGTATCTCTCTTTTGGAGCGTCAGTGTGTTTTGTGTAGCATTTGCCTTCTCACACACACACACTCTCTCTCACTCACTCCTCACTCACTCACTCACTCACACTCACTCACTCGTTCTCCTCCTCCTCTCCACTACACTTCACACACACACAACACAACACACACACACACACACACACACACTACACACACACACACGACACACACACACACACACACACACCACGACACACACACACACACACACACACACACACACACACACTCGAGGTTCGCTGGCCGTCGCTGCTGTGCTCTGAATGTCACGAGTGACACTGAAACACGGCCACTAAACCATTAACCTTTACGTTCTCAGCACACACGCGTGGATATTCCTCCGTCTGATGGATGTGTTTCTGCTGCGGTCCTGTTCTCACGCTGCTAACGATCATCAATCTGAACACAAACACAGCCGAGGTTCCAAGCGAGCCGTACCGTTACCAAAACGTGACGTGTAAACTCTGCTGATCACTGAATGGCCGGAGAAAATCGTCATTACTGCGTCACTGAACTTGCGACACGAGACCCTCCTCTACCCGCTAGATTTAAATCAGCACAGCCAGCGAAGGATCGGACGCAACTTCTGTTTAAACAAACGCACATTTTTGCATCAACCACAAAATAGCAGTGTCGTTGTCTGTTGAGGAAGTACAGACGTTCCTCTCGTTGATAGCCGAGGAGCGGATCCAGTGAGAGCTTGATGGCGCGACGCCGAAGGAAAAAGCCTTATGTATAACGTTACTTTTGAACTTGCTATATTTACAGAGTATGTTTTCTGTTTATATTTTTACCTCTGTATCTGTGTTTTGCTTCAATTAAAAACAATCTGATCGAATAAGTGTACCTCCAGACTATATTATGCATCATTGTATGAGCACGTAATGAACCTCTTGAAAAAGACAAATGATTAATGCCGCGATTATAAAAACCATCACATAAATTAAAAAAAAACAAGGGATACATTGTACATTTTGAAATATTCAAAAGTTTATTGATAATTCACTTTACAGAACACGTTGCATGAATAGTTAACTAATCAAGTAACGCAGCACACCTGCACGAACATCCCTGCTCTCCTCCTCTACAGCCCGTGTCACTGTCACAGTCTCTGCTGCTGGGGGTAAATCACAAGCATTCATAGACCTCTCCATTGCTGTTAAACACATCCCTCTCCTCCTCCTCTACAGCCCGTGTCACTGTCAACACAGTCTCTGCTGCTGGGGGTAAATCACAAGCATTCATAGACCTCTCCATTGCTGTTAAAAACATCCACATGCCGAGAATGAAGAACACTATTCCGTCTCCTTTCTTTGTTGTGAGTTTGTTTGTGGCGCGTTTACGATGATGTCACGGCAGTAGAGGCGGCGCAATTATAACGACGCGTGAATAATCCCGCCCACTCTATAGCGGTACTAAACTGCGGTGGAAATGCAACCGACCCGAACTGAGCCGTACCGTACCGTACCGAGCCGTGCCGAACCGTACCGTACCATGCAGTGGAAAAGCGCCATTAGTTTCACCTGTGAACACCTGATGTATCCGTGTGAGGTTCTGTGATTCAAGTATTCACTCTAACCACTGAACCTCTTTGAGCTGCAATATTAACTTCAAGCTCAGATGTGATCATTTAACACTCGCTTGTTCATGCTTCAGTGACACTGGTTAACGGTCATATGACATGCACAACTCTTGATTTTAAAATGATTTTTAAGTGTACATTTTGGATCTAATAGATTTTTTTATACATGTTTTTATCTTAAAACATAAATTTTACATTTGTGATTTAGTTGCTTTTAGTGTTTTATTTAGATTGTTTACATTTTTTTTTATTTAATTGCTTTTTAATTGTTTTGTTTTTATTTTATAATTTTTATATTTCTGATTTAATTGCTTTTTAGTAAGAGTTTTATTTTGATTGGTTTTTACATGTATTTTAAGATTACATTTTTAGCACATAATTGCTTTTTAGTAAGCATTATATTTTTTATTAGATTTTACATAAATCTTAATTTGACAATTTTATGATATATTAGCCATTCAAGTGTTTTTTTATTTTATTTTTACCTTAATTTTAATTCACATTTGTGATTAGTTTTTCTAGTATCTTGTATTAATTGGTTTTACATTTAATGTTGCTTCTTTAGTATTTTATTCAATTTTAGCTACAGTTTTTAATGATTGTAATTTCAGTTATAAAAGGTGCAGCACTCATTCTCGAAGAGATCGTGATTGTATTAAAATTAAATTTCTGCCATTATCAAGGCCTTCGTCAGACATTATTACAATAATAAATAATTGTAATTTGCCTGCTCACATTATAAAAACCTGCTCAAAAACTCGTAAAGTGTAACATACCCAAAGAAGTGAACGTTAAATGACTTAAGCATTTCTTACAGCTCCTCATCCACTGCCCGAGTTAGTTCAATTGTTGACCTTTATATCCACTCACCTGAATAATAATCTGGTTTATTATCGCAGACATGTGAAGGAAACTCTAGCGCCCCCTTGAGTCCTGTGAAAGTAACGCACTTTAACGTCTGTGTTTCTTGTTTTAAACCCATTTACTGATTCTTGCTTTACAAACTCAAACCCAGCGTCTCTCGTTCTGTTTCAGGGATTTTGCGTATGTGGCCCGTGACAAGAACACGCGTGTGTTGAAATGCCACGTGTTTCAATGTGACAGTCCCGCGGAAAGCGTCGCCAGCTGCCTGAAGGTGAGGAGCGAGAGTCACGAAATAATCCACACAAAACAATCCGCACACATTCACATTCACTCGGACACATCCAATCACTACTCGCATATTTATTATCAGGCTCATGAATATTTATGAGGAAAGAGCCTCAGCAACCAATCACCTGTCCGGTTTCATCTGAAGCCGTTTCTGCGGGTCTTGGGGAAATATCTGTGTTTACAGTATTTATTTGCTGTTGTGTGTGTGTGTCTTTTTTTGTGTGGGTCTCTGTGTCTCTGTGTGTGTACTGTTGTATGTCTCTGTGTGTGTGTGTGTCTCTGTGTTTGTGTGTCTCTGTCTCTGTGTGTGTCTGTGTGTGTGTCTCTGTGTGTGTCTGTGTGTGTGTGTGTGTCTCTGTGTGTGTCTGTGTGTCTGTGTGTGTGTGTGTCTCTGTGTCTGTGTGTGTCTCTTATTTTTGTGTGTGTGTCTGTGTCTCTCTGTGTGTGTGTGTGTGTGTGTGTGTGTGTGTGTGTGTGTGTGTGTGTGTGTGTGTGTGTGTGTGTCTCCATGTCTGTCTGTGTGTGTCTCTCTCTCTGTGTGTGTCGTGTGTGTGTGTGTGTGTGTGTGTGTGTCTGTCTCCATGTCTGTCTGTGTGTGTCTGTGTCTCTGTGTGTGTGTGTGTCTCCATGTCTGTGTGTCTCTGTGTGTGTCTCTGTGTGTGTGTGTCTCTCTGTGTGTGTGTGTCTCTGTGTGTGTGTCTGTCTGTGTGTGTGTGTTGTTAGTATGCGCCGTCCATCCTCGTGTAAAGTTGCCCGCTCAGCACGTCCATCCTCAGGCTTTGATTAACATTGAGCTGAGATTTATTGGCTCCAGATTAACGGCCTGTAGAGAGACTGGCACGAGGACCCTAGGCTGTTTTTCTCAGTCGTGATCTTTGTTGTTTTCTCAGATTATGGCTGATCGCAGGAGCGTCGGTCCGGTCGCTGGCTCCTCGTCTCAGATCTGCTCGGATGTTCCTCTGAGAGGTAAGAGCTTCACACGTTCAGTCACATGACCAATCAAACATGACCCTGGAGCTCAGACGCAGTCATAAGCAGCACAGCTATATTTGTAGCAATAGCCAACAATACATTGTATGAGTCACAAATTATACATTTTTCTTTTATGACAAAAATCATTAGGATATTAAGATCATGTTCCATGAAGATATTTTGTACATTTCCTATCTTAAATATATCAAAACGTAATTATTGATTATAATATGCATTGCTAAGAACTTCATTTGAACAACTTTAAAGATGATTTTCTCAATTTTGAATTTTTTTGCACCCTCAGATTCCAGATTTACAAATATTGTCCGATCATAACAAACCATACATCAATGGAAATATTATTTACTCAGCTTTCAGATGATGTATACATCTCAATTTCCAAAAATGTACCCCTATGACTGGTTTTGTGCTCCGGGGATTGATGATTGTGAGTGACTTTAGTGCAGCGAGCGGTTCACAGCTGTTTGGACTCCGAGCGATCACAGACGATCTTTCAAGCCCATCCGTGTTTTGCTTTAATGCAAACGTTTTTGAAACTTATTCATAATCATATCATAATTAAAGTCGATAATTCCAGATTTTATATTCTAACATTTGCATTATATCATATGTTCATTTCAAAGTTTATTCATAAAATAATTAAATTCTATAATTCTAAAAGTTTAGTTGATGTTGTTTCAGAGTTTAACATTTTAATTTCTAGTCTTTTATGGCTTTGTCATATATTTTGGATCTTGACAGAATAAAAACATTTAATATCATTTTTTGCTGTAATAACAAAAGTATAATTGAATGATCTTCAGGTTTAACACTTTGTCTAATGAATTTAAATGACTTTTCTTGTCTTTTGTGACAAATCCATTTCTACCCAATAAAAGATTTTAGAGCATTTATATGCATTATAAAGATGTTCAATACTATTAATTTCCATTTCTAGAAATCGCTCGTTTAAAATTGCCTCATATTTCCAGGTTTTCTCCAGAACAGTGACAATCATGGTTCTTAAATAAAAATGACAACTTGAGGAAACAAATTCAAATAAGAAATATGTCAGCTTATATTAATGTGTATTTATTTGAGCATATTTTAAAGTTAATAACATTTAATTATTATTATTTTTTAATAAATTCATATTTATGCACAATCTTTATTCTACAAAACTCATTTTAAATCAGTGCAAGCTTAACATTTTAGTACAGAAGGTTAAAATAATGAGAAGTAGATTCAGTGCAAACGCTTGACCGCTAATTCATTAACAAACCGCACAGATGGCCCGAAATAAAACTCAAATGAGCAAAGCAACACAATTATGCAAATCCCAATTTTTTTGCACCGTAACAGTTCATTAATTTTAATGACACTGTATTTTTGATTGAAGAAGAACTTAATGTGCATCTAAATCTCTGATTTCATGACCCAGATGCTTGTATTGCATTGGTTAGTGATGTTTTTCTGATGCTGTGGTCCACAGAGATGCATTGTTCTGTTGTAACATCCGGTCGTAGCTTAAATGCATGAATATAAATAGACCTACGAGATGTTTTGATGTGAATATATATGTTGAGGGTTGTAAATGCACGCTCCAGCAATACGAGTCCATATTTAAAGCATTGGGCCGTGCTGACCGCAGCAAACGCTCGCGCTTTATTGCATCAAGTCTGTACATTCCTGCAATGCTCAGTGAGATAATGAAAGCTGCAGTCCTGACCCATTAAAACGCCCGTGTTACAGATCAGAGAATCACCACCGCTGCTGCATTTACATCCGTTTCATCTCGATCACAGTTTACAGCAGCGGCTCGTCATCCGTCTGTTTTATACTGCAACCGCACCGCGCAGGGTTTCTGGGCTTCTGCTCCGTTTTCATCATGCATGAGGTTCCCGCTCGATACGAATGCGTGTCAAATCTTCTGTGTGATGTTTCTCATCTGTGTGTTTCCTCAGTAGAGTTTCCAACACCAAAGACTGAGCTACAACACAGTTTCCACGTGCTTTACCTGGGAATGACGTCAGTACTGCGACCTATAGGTGAATCACACACACACACACACACACACTACAACGACAGTGTCTTCTGTAGAGCTGCTTTACAGCTCAAATTCAACTCATTTCATAAATTATTCATTTTGAGCACCATTATTTTCCTGTTTATCAGTGTGAAGCTGCTTTGAAGCAATCTGTATTGCATAAAGCTGTTACGACTCCCTATTTTGGCTGTTGATATTATTATAAATGTCTAGGGAAATAAGGAAGTCAACACAAAAAAGATAAATTAATATAAAATAATTAAAGATGTTTTTAGAATCGGGGAAGTTGCCTGCTAGTTAAAGAATAAGATGTGTGAAGTAATGAATCAAACAGAAACCAAAAGTGCTTTGTCAGAAAACTTTAGTGAGGAGTTATGTTAATCACAAAGTTTCATTCGGTTACTTTTCATATTTACAATAATGACGGAAACGTCAAAGAGGAAAATAAATGATATTTACAATTTATACATTGGAAAAACTCTACAGTTTGAGACGTGAGTGGAGCTGAAAGCAAAGAAATTAATAAAACAAAACCACCTACTATCTTTGACCAATTCAATGCTAAACTAAGTAAAGAAAAAGAAAGCAAATCTTCGGCGTAAACGCCAACTAACTACACTCACTAACAAAACATAAATACACACCACAGCTCTCACTCCTATCCTAGTGTTTCTATACAAGCGATACACTACGTGTTGCATTGTGTAGGTCACGTGACATACTAACCTTGTCTAAGCACTATGAGTCAAGAAATAAATCCAGTCATCAACACTTGATGAGAAAGAGAGAATAGAGTTGAGTCAAAATTGAGCACATACCACAAGTGGTGCATAGAGCAATCAGAAATAACTCAAAGTAAACAACAAATCACAATTACAACAAAACCTGAATATGATGGACAGCGTTACAGACCAGTGAGAGCAATCTAAGAAAACACGCTCTCCCGTCTTGCGTCACTTCCGAGTCCTTATAGGAGATGAGGACGCCTGATTGGTTCAGAGATCGTTGTCGTCATCACGTTGACTGGGAGGATTGATTGGGCTGACATCCAATCACCGGATCTGAAAGTACTAACCAGTCAGAACAAGGCAGACATAAAAAGAAACACCTCCCACAGCATTACGGGACGTAACAAAGCATTATAGAAATAAACAGAATTTAAGATTTAAGTAAATACAGAAAATCTCTATTGTAGCTTTTCAGAGACTAAGATTATGAAATGTGATAATCCCCATACACTTTTTATTATCTTTTCTATTGTATTAGGGGTGAATATTTGACCCAAATGTATTGTTTAACATTTTACACACACACACACACACACACACATTTATGTGAATTGTGGGGACTTTCCATAGACTTCTATTACTTTTATACTGACTAAACAATATTTTATATCCCTTAACCCAACCTTAATCCTAGCATACTAGTGTATACTTAAACTTTCAGATAAACATCATTTACTATTTTTAATAATTGTTTTTCCCTTCTTGGGGAGCCCAGGCCAGTCCCCATAATGTTACAAATGTCAGGTTTTACTATCCTTAGGGAGACATTTGGTCCCCACAATGTACTATAAACAAACACACACACACACAAGGTCACAATTACTTGTAGTAACTATTTGTACACTAACTACAACTAAGCATTGATATTATCTGTTATTATTTGTATTTCATGTATGTAGTATTGCTATGTGTGCGTCCCCTGCCTCTTTATTGTCTGGTTTTTCACAATTCTTTTCAGTGCTGCAATAGTCTAATAATTGAGATCCAAAACATTAACAACCAAAAACACAAACACTAATCTTGTAAGAAAATGTGTACAGCCTTTCCAAAACGCATCGGTGTGTTAAAACTTTACATGCACACACAACACCCAAAATGAAAAATATTCACCAAATTTCAAGACGAAATAAATAGTTTAACCAGTATTTCAAGCTGTTTGAATATCGAGTATGGGTCAAATTGAACCCAACACATAAGTCTTATCATAATGTGTATGGTCTTTCCAAAACACATCTGTGCATTGAAACTTTGCATGCACACTCAACACCCAAAATGAAAAATATTCACCAAATTTCAAGACAAAATAAATAGTTTAACCAGTATTTCAAGCTGTTTGAATATCGAGAATGGGTCAAATTGAACCCAACACATAAGTCTTATCATAATGTGTATGGTCTTTCCAAAACACATCTGTGCATTGAAACTTTGCATGCACATTCATTACCATAAATAAGAAATATTCACCAAATTTCAAGACAAAATAAATAGTTTAACCAGTATTTCAAGCTGTTTGAATATCGAGAATGGGTCAAACTGACCCCATGACAAAATGTGTACAGCCTTTCCAAAACACATCTGTGTTTCGAAACTTTGGGGGCACACACAACACCCAAAATGAAAAATATTCACCAAATTTCAAGACAAAATAAATAGTTTAACCAGTATTTCAAGCTGTTTGAATATCGAGTATGGGTCAAATTGAACCCAACACATAAGTCTTATCATAATGTGTATGGTCTTTCCAAAACACATCTGTGCATTGAAACTTTGCATGCACATTCATTACCATAAATAAGAAATATTCACCAAATTTCAAGACAAAATAAATAGTTTAACCAGTATTTCAAGCTGTTTGAATATCGAGAATGGGTCAAACTGACCCCATGACAAAATGTGTACAGCCTTTCCAAAACACATCTGTGTTTCGAAACTTTGGGGGCACACACAACACCCAAAATGAAAAATATTCACCAAATTTCAAGACAAAATAAATAGTTTAACCAGTATTTCAAGCTGATTGACCCCAACACAATGGGAGAAAGCATGACGTTATTGGCTTTGCAGCATGCACTTCTGAGTCTTGTGCAGGTCATGTACTGAGCGGCATTAGTATATCCAAATCAGTCAAGGTCAATTTATTTATTTATTTTTACACAATACACATCGTTTCAAAGCAGCTTGAGTACATCCGTCTCTCCTGAGCTTCATCTCTGTTAGGATGCTGACAGTCAGACTCATCACTAGCTTTTGGAGAAACTCATTTCTACACCATTAGTTATTATAAACGTCGTCCTGTGTGACTGTAAGGAACTATAATGCTCTTCTCAAACGGTGTGTTTCAGGAATGGACATGATAAACGGAGCGATAGACAGTCTGATGTCCTCCGCAGGGAAAGAGGACTGGACCCCCGTCATGCTCAACGTCGCTGACGCCACAATTACCGTCATCAAAGAAAAGGTGATGCTTACTTTCTACATGTTCTTCATCACTGTTCTGCCTTGAAACGGTTTGTGCATCGGACCACTTAGAGATGAACATTTACAAACTAATCCTTGGTTTTTGTCTGACTCATGACATGTCACCTAGAAATATTAATTGGATACTGATTTAGACACTTCTTAACGGGGTTTAATTGTTAAGGATGTTATCAAATAATTCATGCAAGTTAAGAAACTTTTTGCATTCACTTTAGTTGCTCTGCAAAATACAGGCATGTACAGATGCAAACGTTTAATGAGCGAAAACAAATTTTTTCAAAAGGAATTCAACATTTTAATGAATGAAAACATTTGAAATACTTTACATTTACGTTCTTAAATAACATCACATTTAACACTCCACTTGTTTTTTAAATTAATTCAATTTCAATTAGGCTTATTTTATGTCTCCTCAAGAGTTAAACGGTTGAGTTTTACCGTGTTTGAATCTGTTCAGCCGATCTCCGGGTCTGGCGGTAGCACTTTTAGCGTAGCTTAGCATAGATCATTGAATCGGATTAGACCGTTAGCATCTCGCTCAAAAATAACCAAAGAGTTTAGATATTTTTCCTGTTTAAAGCTTCTGACTCTTCTGTAGTTACATCGTGTAAGACTGACGGAAAATTAAAAGTAGTGATTTTCTAAGCCGATATCGCTAGGAACTATCCTCTCGTTCCGGCGTAATAATCAAGGAGCTTTACTGCCGTACCGCAATGATATTACGCAGCGCCTGAAAGTAGTCCCCATCTAGGTAACTTGTTATGATATAGCAGGGGACTCAGGGCTCTCAAGTCTCACACATTTCAACCAGTTGACACGCTCTCACGCCACACCTTGTATTTCTCACACTGAGAAGGGATAACGTGTCCCGATATATATACACAATTAATAGATGAGGGAATACAGAGGAAAGTTCTCTGCCGAGTTCATAGCTGTCTCGAGTTATACCACCTCCAGCCAATCAGAAATTAGGATGGTGTTGTTTCCGGGTAATTTACGCGATTCTGCCGCAACATGGATGCGCGTCGGTAACCTCTTCATATTTTCTTTTTTCGATTTTAAGATTCCTGGACGAAATCACTTAAAAGATAGTGAAAGCTGAAGTTGGAATAAAGCCAAATCTGTTCAAAAGTATTTTTTGACTGCATCAAAAAACTGCTTTGCAACTAGAAGCTTTAGGCTTATCTTTGGCTTCCGGCAAGGAAAGTACTTGTGATGTTATAACAGTTGGTAAATCTGATAAAACACAGATAAATTCATCCAAATAAAATAAATATTTTAATCAAAAATAAACAGAAATTTGGCCCCAAACATGCCAACTGAACAGCAGAGGCTAAATTAATTTTTATTTTTAAATACATAAATATTAGATTTTATTAGACAAAAATTGTCTTTCATTAGATTTACCAGATGTCATCATTTCTATTTGTGCTGGTCAATTATGAACAATAGGTTAAATTGAACTGCTGGCAAAAACTTGGGTGCTGCAAATATTTGAGTGACTCCTCCCCTTTGTGTGGCCCCTCCCCTAATCTCACTCCAAACTTTAGCTATAACTTGAGAGCCCTGGGACTATTTTCAGGCGCTGGGTGATATCTTTGCACCCATGCTAACGGTCTAATCAGATTCAATTATCTATGCTATGCTACGCTAAAAGTGTTTCCGCCAGACCCGGAGATCGTCTGAATGGATTCAAAAACGGTAAAACTCAACCGTTTAACTCTTGGGGAGTTGTAAATTGAGCCCAATAAAAAAAAAAAACATGGGATTGGAGAAAAAAACAATTGTGAACAACGCAAGGTTTCTTAAGTATACACTGATTTTAACGTGAATGCAAATAATTCGTTTGTGAGCGAATGAAAAATGTTTCGAAGTGAATGCAAAAGCTGAGCATGTTGTGAGCTAATGAATATAAACTTGAAGGCATTTGTTTTATAAAAAAGCAAAAAAAAAGCACACAAGCTTAAGTTTTCTATATTTTATAGAGATCATAAAGGGAAATACAATGCAATTTTGGGGTGTGGCTCATGAAGACATATCGAATAATTTGGGTTAATTCACTTATTTGGCAAACGTAAATGCCAAATCAGGCCCTTAATGACTACTTCACCTGTATAATTAGATTTTAAAATGACAAAACCTTGTCCACATGGACAAACTCCAGGGCCCTCATTTAACAACTATACGGAGAAAATTTTCTATATTTTGTTCTACGAATGAAAGAACAAGAAAATGCATATTTATCAAACGTGCGCATGCAGTTCTTACACACACCAGTGCGTGATCATTGTTGATAAATCCCACATGTGTGTAAGTACCACGCTGGTTCACGTTCACGGTCATTTGCATTTCCAATTGAACCATATATGGTGACACTTCCCTCTAAAAATCACATGACTGAAACCCTAACCCCTACTTATAGACGGTTTCATCGTTCACACGCGCCCGGACCGAAGGTAACGTCCCGTCTGTGTTTGTATATCGGGCTGTTAGTGGCGCCGGCTACAAACACAGTTAAAGTGATGAGTAATGAAGCTGGGCTCAGGTTATTGTGTTGTGGGATGTTTCACAGACATACATTTATTTATGGCGCCAAAACCCACCACAATATCACCTTTCCAAAAGGCTTCGTTGAATAAACATGAGCACGTAATGCATGTTTAAAAATCAAAATGTAAAATATCTCTGTATTTCTGAAGGAACACTGTCTTTATATTTATATTTATATTTATATTTATGCATTTAGCAGATGCTTTTATCCAAAGCGACTTACATTGTATTCAAGTGACAGTTTCTACATTTTATCAGCTCTTGCTTTCCCTGGGAATCGAACCCATGATCTTGGCGTTGCTAACGCCATGCTCTACCAGTTGAGCTACAGGAAAGCTTTAGAACATGTTTTCATTTCTTCTTGCATGTTATATATCTGATGAAGTAGTGTTTGTAAGCTCAGTTTACAGCCGTTACCGGGCTAAACCTCTAACGTTAACGTTATTTCTCCCGCTTTTATGCGTCTCCTGCTGGCAGAGAGTGAATTTGCATTTTTAATAAGTCCGTCCAAGTAGTTATCGCTGCATCTCAGTCCGTCTGATTTACGAAGCAAACATGTTTTGCTTGTTATAAAAAAATAATCTCCTCCAGAGGGACTTAGCTGTTGTTATTGATTCTATTTGGACGTCTACCGGAAGTTAAGTTAGGGCCACAAACACGCGCGGTAATGTTTGTTTATGTTGTTGCCGTTGAAACCGTCTCTATAAGCTACTCTGTGCTCTCGCCAAGCAGATCGGTACGATCTTTGAAAACACACTCCCTGTGGAGCGCATTGTTTGCCAAGTCTTCCAATAACGCAAGATAAGCCATTGCACGGAGACTGTTTTTTAAATGCTTTGACACCAATTATGCAACTTGTCTGTTTAAAACTAAAAAAATGATAAATGTAGTTTATAATGAAAGGAAACACAGGACGTATGTGGATTGCTTAATGCATACTGTGCCACTCTTAAATGCGTTTCATGTGCCGTGTAACTATTCTACCGCTAGATTCTCTCCGTAAGCATGCTCAGAGGTGTGCTTATATCTACACACATTTCTATGCATAAGCACAAGTTGGTAAATCCCATATTTTACGTGAAACTGTTGATAAACAAGGGCCCTGCTCTTCTCTTTCTGCTCGGACGCTGATGAAGCATTCATAGGCCTGTGAAAGTCATTCAGCGCTGGTCACATGAGACAGGTTTATTACAGTCGCTTGTCTTCTGCTCGGACAGGAAGAGGAGGAGGAAGTCCTAGTGGAGTGCCGCGTGCGCTTCCTGTCCTTCATGGGCGTGGGGCGTGACGTCCATACGTTTGCTCTGATCATGGACTCGGGAAACCAGCACTTCCAGTGTCACGTGTTCTGGTGCGAGCCCGACGCGGGAAGCGTTTCCGAGGCCGTGCAGTCGGCCTGTGTGGTGAGTGACACCAATACACCTCACATGCTCGTTACTACAGCTTAAATACTAATTATAACGAGGTACGGTGAAACGTTTCGAGAAGGAACACATGTAAAAATGACAAATCGTGATCTAACACACATTTTACGAGCAAGTCAATTGTCAAAATTCAAAACCAGTCTTTTTTTTATTTGAGATTTATACATCATCTGAAGGCTGGAAAAATAATATTTCCATTGATCATAAACCATACATCAGACAATATTTGGAAATCTGGAATCTGAGGATGCAAAAAAAATCTAAATATTGAGAAAATCATCTTTAAAGTTGTTCAAATTAAGTTCTTAATGCATATTATTAATCAAAAATTAAGTTGATATATTTACGGTAGGAAATTTACTAAATATCTTCATGGAACATGATCTTAATATCCTAATGATTTTTGGCATAAAATAAAAATGTATAATTTTGACCCATACAATGTATTGTTGGCTATTGCTACAAATATACCTGTGCTGCTTATGACTGCTTTTGTGCTCCAGGATCACGTATAATTTGGCACATATAACAAATAATTCATGAAAGTGTTAAAAAAAAAAAATTAACAAAAAGAAATTTCTGTTTCTTATGGGACCGCAAACATTAGCTTACACATGTTTTGTGAGTGAATGTAACGTTTGAGGCAGTGCACTTGTATTGAGAGCAAATGCTAATTTGTTTACAAATGTTGTGTGTGCAAACAATGTTTCTTGAGTAAATGCAAACATCGTGTGAGCTAAACGTATTTGGGTAACAATTCAATTTGAAGCAAAAGCAAACATTTTGAATGAACAAAAGTTCTGTGAGCGAAAGCAACATGTTTTGAGACTGAGTGCAAAAGAGATATTTTGTGAGCAAAAAAAAAAAAAAACGTTTTGTGAGGGAACGACAAACTTTCTCAAAGGGAACATTTTGAGAGTTGACAAATTTTGTGATGCAGACAAAGATTGATAGCAAACTAAAGTTTTAAGTTTGAACTAACAGTTTCCTAAGGGAATGCAAACATCGTGTAAGCTAACAGTTTTTGTTAAACGCAAACATTGAGTTAAAAGTTTCGTGAGCAAACACAATTCGTGAGGGAACGCCAAGATTTCTCCTCAGACGTCTTAAGTTCAGAACGAACGCAAAGTTTCTCAAAGAAACGTTAGTTTTGTGAGCAAACAGTTTCTCGAGGGAATGCAAACTTTTGTAAAACAAAGTTTCTAGTTGTAAAGATTCTCAAGGGAACATTTTGTGAGTTGATATGTTTTGTGTGCAAAAAAAACGTTTCTCGAGGGAACAATTTTTGCGAACAAATGCAAAGTTTGAGTGAACGCAAACATTGTGCGAGCTAACAGTTTTTTGCTAATGCTAAATTTAAATGAACTAACATTTTAAGAGTTATCAAAAAGTTTTGTTAGTGAGTGGAAAAAATTATTAAGGGACAAACATTGAGACATAAAAAAATATTAAAAAAAACACGCAAAAGTTTAAGATCAAACGCAGTTTCTTGAGGGAACGCAATTTTTGTAAAAGCTTTGAAATAATTTCTTAAAGACCCAAGTATACTTCTTTTTTTTTTACGCATACGTTAGCATATGCGCACAGTCTTGCAAAGTATACTTCATTTGACTCGTACTCGTACACAGACATTCGACAATTTCAATACCTCTCCTGGCCTAGCGGGGGCCGTAGGGAGCAGTTATGAAGATTACAGTGTGACGAAGGACACGGAAGAAAAACTCACAGAAGTCCGGTTAGCACAGCGGAAAGGCTAGCCGTGAACTAGTATTGCGTAAGCTACCGTTTGGGAAGCCAGTACAGTGTCTAAGCTTATTCCGGAGGTGTGTGAAGCCATATTTATGCAGTTTTTCTTCGGCTACCTCGTGAATCGATACCCCCCACGGCAGCGTTTCCACCTTGTGGATAAACTAATTTTATTCGTTCATTAGTGTGACCTGCGTGTACAAGTACGCGCGCACTATTCCAATGACGAAATTCGCGTCACGCGTACAAAGTGAAGTATACTTTGGCCTTAACTCTCACAATGTTTTCAAAGAAATTTTGCACTAGCCAAAAACTGTGTTTGCTCGCAATTGTTTTGCATTCCATCAAGCTCACAAAACTTGTTTACGCACAAAATATCTCCTTAAACTTTGCATGGTAACAAAACATTCACATTCACTCAAGAAACTGTTCATGCAACTTATGCGTTTAATCAAGCATTGTGCGTCCTTGTTTGCTCACAAACTGTTGCATTTTTATTAGTTTTTACAAGCTGAAAAACAAGTTAATTTCCATTTGTAGTGACAGCATGCCACAGATTCTGTACATAAAGTATTAAATTGCATAATTCTTTAGTCGTTTAAGGGTTAAATCTGTGTTTTTTCTCTAGTTGCGGTATCAGAAGTGTCTGGGGAAGTCCGGCTCCTTGACTCCGCCCCCAACCGACTCCGTCACCCGCCGCGTTACGTCCAGCGTCAAGCGCGGCGTCCAATCAATTATAGACACTCTGAAAAAGAAGCCCGCCCCCGAGGTTCCCCACCAATGACGGAGCAGAACGGCTGTGACGGACAGCAGGTGTGTGTGTGTGTATTTACTGATGCAAACGAGAAGAGAAACACAAGCCAACATTACAAAAAAAGACGAGCGAGATGTCGTCGGCGCTGAATGAAGCATGCGTCTGCCTTACACTAACACACTCTCACTGAAGTATCTCCAGGCCGTCAGTGTTCATGTGTCACGTCCAGATCAATGCAAGTCTTCACACGCGTGACCTGGATTCAGTGCGTCTCATTTCAAACCACACACACACACACTCGGGAAATTGGATCCTTTGAACATTTATATCTCTCCCCAAGAAACTTAGAGTGAATTTTCTGCTGTTGGAAAGTGTGTGAATGTCCCAGACTCACGGCCTGGCCGATCTAATCATGTTCAGTGGGAGTATTGTAATAGAGCAGAGTCTGATACTGTAATGAAGAGTGAAATGGGGATTTTCTGATCACACAAACACACTTTAGTTCAACATTACGGGCTGAAAGAGTCTCCGCGCAAGTACGCAAGACGTGAACGCTTGGCAAGTGTGTGCTGCTTCTGTATAAACTCAACATGATCTGGTGGTGAACAAAGACCTAAGTATAAAATAAAATAACTCATTCAAATGTATAAGATGACATTAAACCAGATGTTCAGCCAAAGTTAGTCCTTTTTTTTTTTTTTAATGAAACCATTTATTGAACCTTTAGACAAGTGTTTTTGTTTAATATCATATTTGCTCCATCAGGCTTTAATGGCTCATATAGTCTGATATAGTGAGAATATGGATAAAACAGCTAAGTTCAGAGAATGTGTTTCAGAACGGATGAATATGATATACTATTATATAACTTACATATGTGTCCTTGGAGCACAAAAGCAGTCATAAGCAGCACAGGTATATTTGTAGCAATAGCCAAAAAATACATTATGGGTCAAAATTATTGTTTTTCTTTTATGCCAAAAATCATAAGGATATTAAGATCATGTTCCATGAAGATATTTAGTAGATGTCCTATCGTCAATATATTAAAACGTACTTTTTTATTAGTAATATGCATTGCTAAGAACTTCATTTGAACAACTTTAAAGATGATTTTCTCAATATTTAGATTTTTTTTGCACCCTCAGATTCCAGATTTTCAAATATTGTCCGATCATAACAAACCATACATCAATGGAAATATTATTTATTCAGCTTTCAGATGATGTATACATCTCAATTTTGAAAAATTGACACTTATGACTGGTTTTGTGCTCCAGGGTCACATATGTGATATTACTAATTCAATAAGTATCATAGAATATGTTATCTATTATTTAAAAATGGGTGTTGTGCTTGTTTTTGAAGTAGTTTCAGAGACTCTGAATAAAACTGAGCAGAAATATGAATCTGCTGCAGATGCTGTTATGATATCTATATGATGAGATTCTGCTGCTTGTGATGTAAATGAAGGAGATCTTTATAACAGTGCAGCAGATACTGATCTAAATATCAGCGGTCGCTCTATATCTCCAATAATACGTCTCAGTAAGATGAGATGGAAATGATCCAAACATATAATGATTGAGAGATGAAGAAATAAAGATGTGAGATGAAGATCATTCCTCCGCTGAGGAACAAACGCTCCTCAAAAGATCCTGATGATCAGATTTGAGACTAAAACATGATTGATGGAGAATCAAGTAAAGCTGAGCTGTTCAGTAAGAGTTCATCTGGAGATACGACTGCAGTTATTCTGACGCTTACTTGATCAAAACCAGTCCAGATTTGACACGAGAAGCAGCCGCTGAACACAATTACACTGAAAGAGCTTTTACTGGTAAAAAAAAATAAGATTCAACATTGTAAAATGTGGTTGAAATGCATTGATTTAATGCTAAAAAAGCAAACAAAATGCATAAATTAACATTGAAATTTTACTTGATGTTGAAAACGCGTTGATTTAACCTTGATCAATAGCAGGTTGGATGCTTTAAAGTCTGAAAACCCTCTTATTTTGGTGTGTAACAGCCATTTTCATTAGTGCATCAATGTTTAAATGGTAAAATAAAGTCCCATGCTTATTTTTTTCTTCCATTAAGAAAACCCACATTGTGAAAGTAACCTTAAAAAGCAACACCATCTAAAACCCATGTCTCCACCGTGACTCTTTAGGAATCTGTAGAGAATGAATTTACGCTAATGTTACGCCCCTTTGTAGCAGTGCTGAAGATGCTTGCATTGCAGTATGAATAGTGATGCATGAACAGAGCTTGCTTTGCGAAGAGATTTTGCGTACTTGCGTAGAGCATTTCGGACGCTCACATACACGAGCTTCAGATATCAAGCAAACACGGGAATGTTATTTCTCACAGAATGGTGTTTTAAACCAGATCGGCCACTAAAGACACTCATTTTTACACCATATTAATGTATCATGTTGTGGAAATAAATTACATAATTCAAAAAAGTATCTCTCAGTGGTTTATTTGCATGTGACATCAGAAAATATGCATGTTTTAATGGCAGTGACACTCAAGTTTAGTAATAATGAGTTAGTTGATATATCTGGCATTAAAAGTCTTCAATTTAAGAAAGCGAGGGAAATGTGTGTCAGTGCCACGGCCGCAGATGATTCAGTCTGAACGGCGTTTGGGTTCGAGCTGGTGTCGAGTTGCGCATCTGCAGGTTTGTGTGGGCGGGGCTTGGGCGGGCAGGAAGGGCGTGGCTCCGCCTCTGAGGAAGAAGACTTTCGCTTGGCAACAGAACAGGAGGAAACGTGACGGTCGCCGGCCGTAGCACGCCCTGTCGGCCTTTGGGCGGAGCGGGAGGCGGGGAGGAGTGATCATCATGGGTGGAAACCGCAGCCACGGCCAAACGAGTCCAACTTTTACTGTACAACCTGGAGATAGGGGCGGGGCTGGGGGCGGAGCCTGTCCTGGAGAAACCGCTCTGAGATGGACGTTGAGAACTAGAGGCTTTCTCTGTGGAGATACAGAAGTAAACAAGACTTTGGTGAGTCCTAACTACACACAACGCGCGATAAAATGGTATCTTTCATGTTAATCGGCGGTTTGTCCTAACCAGCTGTGATGGCGACATGCTAAATTTCTATTTCAGAAATGGTTTCTATTTCCGCGACGTCGCGGCTGGAACACAAGCATACAAACTATACGACAATCTCAGGTGATTATGCTTTATTCAAAGTTAAACGTGTCTAATGTGAGTTTTTGCGTTACATTTATAGCCATACTGAAATCAACCGATAGTTTACCTCAGATCTTGAAAATAAATTAAAGCAAAGATGTACATTAAAACTGAACTCACTGCGAGTGTATTCCATAACAAAGATGTTATCAGTCACTCAGTATGTACATTTAATGATGTTAAAAAGTTTGATATTTATGAATTCGATTATAAACATCCATTGTCATGAGTGCAGAGCGCTTTCAGAAAGGCTCCGCCCACACATGCTTCTGATTGGCTCTGTCGTGAGTAAAGAGCGCTTTCAGAAAGGCTCCGCCCACACACGCTTCTGATTGGCTGTGATATTTGATTGGTTCTGTCGTGAGTAAAGAGCGCTTTCAGAAAGGCTCCGCCCACACACGCTTCTGATTGGCTGTGATATTTGATTGGTTCTGTCTTGAGTAAAGAGCGCTTTCAGAAAGGCTCCGCCCACACACACTTCTGATTGGCTGTGATATTTGATTGGTTCTGTCGTGAGTAAAGAGCGTTTTCAGAAAGGCTCCGCCCACACACACTTCTGATTGGCTGTGATATTTGATTGGTTCTGTCGTGAGTAAAGAGCGCTTTCAGAAAGGCTCCGCCCACACACGCTTCTGATTGGCTGTGATATTTGATTGGTTCTGTCGTGAGTAAAGAGCGCTTTCAGAAAGGCTCCGCCCACACACGTTTCTGATTGGCTGTGATATGATTGTTTCTGTCCTGAGTGCAGAGCGCTTTCAGAAAGGCTCCGCCCACACACGCTTCTGATTGGCTGTGATATTTGATTGGTTCTGTCGTGAGTAAAGAGCGCTTTCAGAAAGGCTCCGCCCACACACGCTTCTGATTGGCTGTGATATTTGATTGGTTGTGTCGTGTGTAGTTAGGACTAGGGGTGCGCTGATCCGATATTCAGGATCGGTATCGCTTCGATACTGGATTGGGGTATCGGTCTGACGAGACCGATCCAAATTCGATATTCCGCATAGCTACTATTGTGTTATTATTAAAAGCCACAAACACATTATAAAACACCATAAAGTTTCCGTGCACTATATTTCAAGTGTTCTGAAGCCGTACATAGTTTAATGCGAGGTATAGATTAATATTTAAGTCAAGTTCACGTAAATACGTCATTCAGCGTTCAAACTGTGAGCCGCGTTCGGTTACTAGAGTCAAGACGATAAACTCTCTCCACTGTTCCTATTATACTTGAAATACAGTGCAATGGTTTTGCATAAAAGGGTTTTATCTAGCTACAGCCTCGTGCGGTTTCTAGATCAGGTGTCTGTTAGATCACAACACTGTTGTAGAGAGCACTATGAAGGGTTCTTCACGAGCACAGTAACTGACATTTAAAACGGTTAAAGAAAAGGCTCAATAAACTACGTATTAATATCTCTTTTCTTTGAACTTCTCTATGTGGACTCGGTGTTGCTTCAAGCACATCATTATGCTCACGGGGTGCTTAATGCCGCTCTGTATTCGAACCTTGCGCTTTATAATATTTTTGTGCAATAAAAGATTATTAATAGCCTTTCATATTCATCTCATGTTATATGGTGTTGCCTCATTACGTTTAAGACATGTCTTTTAATTTTACAGTATTTCTATATAAATATATTACTTTTTTCCCATGAATGCATTTTACAACAATACAAAGAGCAATGTATATCATTGTAGATTTAGTCCTACACTTATTCACTTTTATTTGTTCCCTAATAAATGATTTTTTGCACTAATTTTAGATTTTATAAAATTGTTAACTCGCAATTTTTTGGGAGTAACTTTTGCTACTGAATTATCCACTTACCTAGTTTATAAAAGTATTTTTTTTATAGATTATTATTACATTCATTCATTTGTTGTTTTTCTTTACAGTAAAGTTGTCTATATTTAGTAGATTGTGTGTAATACACAAAAGAGTGATGACCAGGTCAACACACACACTTAGGTATAGAAATTACACACTGATTTAAAAAAACTGTGCTGTATCGGATCGATATCGGACAGATACTCAGAATTTTTGGTATCGTATCGGATCTGAAAAAGTGGTATCGAGCCAGCCCTAGTTAGGACACTGTGTTAACAATTAAATCAAGCTAAATCTAATGTTAATTATGTATGGAAGCCTGTTTCCGCCACTGAATAAAACATAAAAAAAAGATTGCGACTTTCTCACAATTCTGACTTTAACAGAATTGCGTGATATAAACTCACAATTGCGAGATAAAGTCCAGTTTTGAGAGGGGGGGGCTGATATGTTCTCAAAATTGCGAGTTTATATTTCGCAATTATGACTTTTTAACTCGCAATTTGGAAGTTGTGAGAAAAAAAGTCAGAATTGCAAGTTTGTACCACGCAATTATGAGAAAAATCAGAATTGTGAGATAAAAGGTCTTAATTACGTTTTTAATTTTTCATTCATTGGCGTAAACGGTCTTCCATAATTATGTGTATTGGTTAAACTGAAGTAACCGTGGTGTGCTGGACTCCGAGGCGATGCCGTTCTGCCGTTCTCATGAATCAGTGTCGGCTCCGAGCTGCTTCCTTTCATCTCACGGCTCAGAAATTCCGCCACACGTGATTGGTTGCTCTGTGTGGCGCGTGGGCGTGTCTTCACAAAGTGCTTTTGATTGGCAGGTGCTCTGCGGGACCGTCGGCCCCGGCCTTCTTTCCTGATTGGCTGGTTCAGCTGGAGGCCGTCTAACAGGCCTTTAGCCGCTGCGCGAGCGAGCACTTGCTGTGGCGTCTCGATCACTTCTGGTTTAGGCTGTGCAGGAAACAAACAAACAAACAAAAGGCTGAGTTTATTTGAAACAATGGCTGCATCCGAAAACTTAGGCAGCTGACTTGTGAGGCAATGACAGCGTTTTTGCGCGAAGGCACCTCATGAAACTGATCTCGGACAGGCTTCTGAGGCAGCGTAACGTTTAATGGTCTACAACAAAATAGAATGAGTTTTGGTGATAACTAAACATATATTTAACTACTATAATATTAATTTCTCACTAGAGATATCAAAAGTGCATACACACAAACTAACCACCAAACGCAACTTTCAGACGCCATCTTTATTTTTTAGCTCAACGTCACGGAAATGAACGCACAGGATTGTGGGATATCAAAGGCAGCGAAGGATACATCTATGCTGCCTTCACAAATCGATCAGATGAAGGCGTCTCATGAGACGGGAGGCGAAGCTAACTTTGGATTCGGACGTGCTTCGAGATGCATTCTCCGAACGCAGCACTTTTCAGTTTTCAGATACAGTCACTGTGTTGTGTATGTTCTGAGGAGTCACTGTAGATAAATACATCTGACAAATGCATAAGATATATACAAATCTGTTGAACTAAGGGGAACGTCTGCACTGTATTTAAACAAATATTGTAGAGCTATATTTATGGCTTTATATATTACACAAACACACACACACAGAGAGTGAATTAAGGCTGGTCACCCCAGAATGGAGGTTAAACAGGGGAGAAGCAGAATAATGCCAAATCTGAACCATAAATCACATGCACACAGACACATTCTTGTCTTTCTCCCTCATAAACAATACATAATTTCAGTGGAAACTCATACAGCAATACAAGGAACAGAGATGAAAACAGCAGCGTGTGTTTGTCTCTCAACTACTGGGGGAAAAATATTAAACAAAAAGGACAAAAGTAAATAGTAATAACAAAATCAAAAGGTCAAAATTATTAGTAAAATGTTTAAAAATCATGTTTTTCCTGAAATATTTGAGCAAATGTTTTACAACTTTAAATTTCATAAATGAGATACATAAATTATGGACAAAGGCATAAAATATCTAAAATGGTGAATCAGTTGAACTGTGGGGAAATGCTTCCTGACATACTTGCTGTATTTTTTAGAACTACTTTTCTAACAATTTATACGAAAGGCCAAATAATAATAATAACAATAATCAAAAAAGGTGAAACTGTAACAGTAAAATATATTAACTCAAAATTGTATTTCCCTGAAATATTTGAGCCAAATCTCTGTATATTTTCAAAACGCATGAAAAATAAAATAAAATAAAAAAGGGTCCAACTATATTAAACTTTTCATATTTTTCAGGAAAAAATATTCTCGTAAATTGGTCTTGGCTTTGTGAAGCATGTTGGATCAGTGTGTGTGTGTGTGTGTGTGCTTCCAGGGTCACTGCTGTCTCAGCACCACACACACACTCTTAGTGAATAATTCATCTCGTGTGTGTGTGTGCGTGTGTGTGGTGTGTGTGTGTGTGAGAGTCTGTGAGTGTGTGTGTGTGTGTGTGTGCGTGCAAGTGAGGTTTTGCCCTGTTGACGCTAACACATACAGACACGAGGGCTGAATTATTCACTACGTCTTGCCCTCGTCCTCTTCCTCATCACACATTTATTGCCCGTCCTGTGGTTCTGATGCAGCTCCGGCCCCAGATTACACTCATTATGATCGTCCTTCAGCTGAACATGGTCACACACTGAAACAGAGCCGAGTTCAGATGCAAACGCGCCGATGTTTCTTGGCTCTGAGCGCAGCTGAAGACTTTATTAGTCCCAGGCGTGACTGTACAGATGCATCGTAAAAGAGCGTGTTACGGGAGGAGGGTAATATTCCCACACACACACGCGTCTAATAGCCTTTTTATGAGACATTTTTAAGCGAGCGACAATGATCTTTATTAGTGGCTTTTATTGGTCATGGCAGGAAGGATATGGAGCTTGATGATGTTTTCCTGTCTGTCAGCGCAGATATAAATATGACGGATCGCAGTAATCTATGAATCGTATGCAGCACATGTTTAACTCGGATCCAGCAGGAGGCTGATGGAGTCTCTTCTCTCTCTCTCTGCTGGGTTATTTTTAGCTGCAGATGAAAGCAGAGGGAGGGAAAGATGGGATTCCTCAACAGACACAGCAGGATTAGTCAATGAGAAACAAAGAGCGTCTCCATCAAGCCCCAGAGAAACTCTTCCCAGCATGCTTTGAGCATCAACTACATCATGCACCAAAACACCAGCCTTAAAGAACCGTATCTGTTCAGCTCAGACTCGCTCGCTTTATATTATTATTTATAATACACGCACACACACACACGAGCGCACACACACACACACGCATACACACACGCGAAGATAAACATTTGACATATTTTACTACTATTTTGGGTTAGTATAGTTAAGATTAGTATACATGTAGTTCAAAATAGTTATAGATTTACAAAAATGGCTCGAAATATTTCAGAAATATAAACCAAAATAGATTTTAAATGTGTAGTTTTAAAAACCTAAATATATATTAATAGTTCAAAATACATAAAAATACAAATATTTGTAATAAGAAATATATATTAGTACTAGTTTTCGCTTAGTGTAGTTTTAAATATTATTTATTGCATTTTAGATGATATTGTTCAAAATATATAAAAACAAAAATTCGGCTGAAAATATTTCAGCAAAAAAAAAAAAAATTTCTTATCTTAGTACTATTTTTGTAGTAAAATATATATAAAAGTATATATAATAGTTCTAAATATATCAAAATATATAATAGTTCTAAATATATAAGTTATTTAAATATACAAAAATTGGTTAAAAGATACTTAAGAAAAAGAAAAGGTTTTTGTTTACACACACACATACATATATACACACACACACACACACACTTAAGAAAAATGTTGTGTTTCTATATTAAATCTATTTATATATAATAAAACACACACACACTTAAGAAAAATGTTGTGTTTCTATATTAAATCTATTTATATATAATAAAACACACACACACACACACAGTTATTTTGGCTGTGATTACAGCACTAATATATATATTATCCTCCCCTCCAGTTTGGCTGGTTCCCCAGTTGATGTATTTATGCATTTGTCAGATGCTTTCACAGAGTGAGTGTTCAGAATATACACGTGTTGATTTGATAGTGTCTAAACACATCAATAATGATCGTCTAGTGACCACAAACAGCTCGATCAGAAATAATAACCGTTTCCTCTCATCACAGAGCTATATTTCACAGTGTATGCACAGATCTTTTCAATGGGCCTGACCTTTTATTTTCTACTTAACTCATTTAATTACATTCTTATATAAAACTGTATTTTAAAAAAAAATGCAGAAATGCCAGATGTGTGATGACTGGACACCACACAATGAATTAAACATGCAACATGAGATCACGTGACAGACAACGGTCTGAAACATTTATCACCGCATAATTACATATACTATATTCTACATAGTATGCAAGTATCCCATTCTGACATTTTCTTTCAATTAAACCACATTACAAGTGCGTTCAAACACACATGAGAGTAAAATAGATGTCATTAGCTGAACTGAGTTTCTGATCAGATAATCCACGTCTGTTTATATCACTTGAGTACTTGGTTTTGGGCCGTTATGAGGGTCAGTTATTGTTTTGGGGAATGATAATGATCAGTACCTCTCGTGTGAGCAACGCTACAAAACAGCCGTTACTAAGATCTGATGCTTCCAGTCTGAAGAATCTGTCCTTCATCTGCTCCGATCCCTCGTCATCTTCAGCGATCGAGTCCTGCAGGAGACTCGGCCTGACGCACACACACACACACACACACACACACACACAGCGCACACACACACACGCACACACACACACACACAAGCACACACACGGTTATGTTAGGGCTGGCACTGTGGTCAGTCAAGCAGATTATAATAAAACACAAGAAAAATTACTTTGTTTTCCTTCCTGTGAAATTCAAAACCACATTGATTTTGAACCTGTGTATGTTCACTCATTCATGATCACCGTTACACTTTATCCAATGGTATAATATATAAACGTTAAATATGAAAAAAGTCGACTGTTTTTGCTCATTCTGTCAGTGAAAGTAAATCCAAACAGAGTCCCAGCATTACTTTTGCTGGTAAACACAGTTGTGAATGATTCAGCGTTAAACAAATCAGGTGAGCCAATCATCCATTTGAGAAAAAGTTGCTTACTTCAATACTAATAGACATGAAGTAAGTAGTAATGTCTAAATATTCATAAAATTCTGAAGTGTGCATCTGATGAACACTTTACAGCTTTGTGACCCTGGAGCACAAAACCAGTCATAAGAGTAATTATTTTTCGAAATTGAGATGTATACATTATCTGAAAGCTGAATAAATAATATTTCCATTGATGTATGGTTTGTTATGATTGGACAATATTTGAAAATCTGGAATCTGAGGATGCAAAAAAAAATCTAAAAATTGAGAAAATCATATTTAAAATTTGTTCAAATGAAGTTCTTAGCAATGCATATTACTAATCAAAAATTAAGTTTTGATATATTTATGGTAGGAAATTTACTAAATATCTTCATGGAACATGATCTTAATATCCTAATGATTTTTGGCATAAAAGAGAAATGTATAATTTTGACCCATACAATGTATTTTTGTCTATTGCTGTAAATATAGCTGTGCTGCTTATGACTGCGTCTGTGCTCCAGCGACACATACGTGTAATGATGCAACCGATTCTGGAAGGTCACAACAATGACAACATGATAAATGAAGTCTAGTCAGATTACATTCATACTTTATAGAACATACTTCAACAGTCAGGCAGTAATTATTTTTTCAGAAGCAGCAGTGATTCAGAGACTAAGTGATTTCAGACGCAGCCAATCACCTGCGTCGCTCAATTAATCAGCCGTTTGAGGGAATTGGTTGAGTGAATGACTCACTTCAGACAGGGACTGGTTTCATATTTAGAATATAAAATATATTTTCCAACATTTCTATATTCAATGTGTTTATATTTAAACAGTGTTATGGAATCTCTAAGATGGATTAAACCATGCATGTAAACCTAAATGCCATTTCTGCAGGAAAAACTTTGCTGATATTGATTTTAGCCCTACAGAGTTTTACTATCCTACTTACATTTACATGAAAGGAGATGCATTTAAAGAGGTTCAAAAAAGTTAAGAGGGGGCAAATATTGCTCCTTAAACTGGAATCAAGTTATGTATTTTACTGCTCACAGGTCTGGGATGTATTTATTTATCCTGGCGTCACTGAATTCTGCACAGAGTCATTTTGTCAATTTTTGTGTTTGATTTTTCTCTCTGCAAAGTGTGTAACACCTAATTACTAGTAACTTAGTTACTGTAATAATATTACTTTTTGCAGTAACTAGTAGTGTAACTAATTACTAATAAGATTTCAGTAATACAGTTAGCATCCATAAAACAGTTTAGTTACTTGTCATGCCTCAACCCCGCTGATTTAAAATCCAACAATCAAATCATTCCTAGATTTATGTTCATAATTTTCACGACTCACGTGCATGTGATGTCCCCAGTGCAGCAGACGAGCTCGAAATATAGAAAAGCTTACATTCAGCAGATGATTTTTTCAGCAGGACAGCAAGAGCCAATCTGTCCCGTGGCATCAAAAATGCAAAACGGTCATATGGCAATAAAATCAATAATCATTTCACAAACAGCAGAGATACACGGAGCCTGTGGCAAGGCATTCAGACCATCACTGACTACAAGCCTCCGCCACAGGCCTGTGACGACGACACATCCCTCCCAGATGCACTCAACCACTTTTATTCACGGTTTGAAATGCAGAACGACACATCTGCACAAAAACTGCCCACACCTCCCAACGACCAGGCACTCTGTCTGTCTCCAGCCGACGTAAGGAAGACCCTATCTAGGATTAACCCACGCAAGGCTGCGGGTCCTGACAATATACCTGGCCGTGTACTGAAAGACTGTGCTGAACAGCTGACAGATGTCCTAACAGATATCTTCAACACCTCGCTGAGCCAGGCAGTCATCCCCACATGTCTCAAATCCGCAACGATCATACCGGTACCAAAAAAAATCACCTGTGTCCTGTCTAAATGACTACCGTCCCATAGCACTGACTCCAACCATAATGAAGTGCTTTGAGAGGCTAGTCATGCACAACATCAAAACCAGCATCCCCAACACACTCGATCCGCTCTAGTTTGCATACCGCCCAAACCGCTCTACGGATGATGCAATTTCCTCCACCCTCCACCTGGCTCTTACCCACCTAGAAAACAAAGACTCATATGTTAGAATGCTGTTCATCGACTTCAGCTCAGCATTCAACACAATAATCCCACAACAGCTCATCAATAAATTAAGCCTGCTGGGCCTCAACAATTCCCTTTGCAATTGGATCCTGGACTTTTTAACCGGAAGACCTCAGTCAGTTCGGGTCGGCCACAACACCTCGAGCACTACCACACTGAGCACAGGGGCCCCACAGGGCTGTGTGCTCAGCCCGCTGCTCTTCACGCTGCTGACCCACGACTGCACTGCCAAGTTCAGCTCCAACCACATCATCAAGTTTGCCGATGACACATCAGTGGTAGGTCTCATCAGCAACAACGATGAAACGCACCACAGAGAGGAAGTGGCACAGCTGGCTGAATGGTGTGGCGCAAACAACCTGTCCCTCAATGTGGAGAAGACAAAGGAGGTTGTGATGGACTTCAGGAGAAACCCCGTTGACCACCCCCCACTGACCATCGACACCTCGACTGTGGAGAGAGTCAGCAGCACTAAATTCCTGGGGGTGCACATCACAGAGGACCTCACCTGGACTACCAACACCAAGTCTATCTCCAAGAAGGCACAACAGCGCCTACACTTTCTCCGCCGGCTGAAAAGAGCAAGCCTCCCTCCACCCATCCTCACCACCTTCTACAGGGGTACCATTGAGAGCGTGCTGACCAGCTGCATCACTGTCTGGTACGGGAACAGTTGTGCAGCAGACCGCAAGACCCTCCAGCGGACAGTGAACACCGCTGCAAAAATCATTGGTGCCCCTCTCCCCTCCATCCTGGATATTTTCCTTACACGATGCTCCAGCAAAGCAAAAAGTATCGTGGATGTTACGTTATGATGTTTGTTTCTTATTGTGTTTTTCATAATATTTGTATTCTGTTGGATGTTTTCTTTGAGTTTCAGATCACCGCTGATTTGCTATGTCTTGCTGCTTATTAGCAGTAATTGAGTGATCAGCTGACGGTTCTCTATAAAATGGATCCTCCGTTCTTCAGAAGAGAGCGGGTGTGACTTCGGGCCGGTCGCACTACTCCAGGCTTCCCGTTGGCCGCCAGACCAAACTGTCTTGTGCTTTTGAATATTTCGTTTGATTATTGGTTTAGTTTGGAATGTGGTAGAAATGTAGGAGAGACCTGCTTTCTTTTGTTTAAACCCTCATTTGTATGATGTTTATGTTAAGAGCAGTTAGATTGATTGTATTTATTTTCCTTTCCTTTCTTTGTGGTAGGTTAGTTATATTGCGGATTTATTTTTAGATTGGTTTTGTTTGTTATTTTGGTTTGGGTCCTTTTTGGTCTGACTGCCTGCCGGAAGTCTTGTCCTTTTAATTTATTGCGTCTTACCCCTAGCGGACGTAATAGTGGAGGACCCCACCCACCCCTCCCACAGTCTCTTCCAGCTCCTACCCTCAGGTAGACGGTACCGGAGTATCAGAGCCCGCTCCGTCAGACTGCTCAACAGCTTTTTCCCCCAGGCTGTGAGAGCCCTGAACTCAAATCACACCGCCCCTCTCTGAAACCCCAAACACCCCCCCCCCTTACCACATCTCAGGAAAAAACTGTTACACTTTTATTTCTGTGCAATTCAGGTGAGCGGGCCTGCACAAGCCACCTGTAGCAACACACTCTCCTCTGCATGCACTAGACACTTTCACACACCATTGTGTGTCCATAATCCCACAAAAGACTGATTGTAATATACGACTGTAATGTATGTATGTTTACTGGCTCATGCACCACAAATCACCTTACACTGTTCCCCAGCCAGCTGCTTGAATGTCTCTCTTTTGCACATGTACAGTATTTGAAGTCATCTGCACAGTTGTACAGTTTGTATTTTATTTTTATTTTTTTTAGTTTATGTATAGGTAACCACTTTTATATATATAGCATATGTATAGTCAAAGCTGACAGTAGGTTAGTTGTGTATAGGTTTATACTGTTTTACTTCGTGTTGTATATCTGTATTTATGTAGCACCGTGGTCCTGTGAGGCACGACATCTCGTCCCACTATATGTCCACACATGTAGCGGAATGACAATAAAGCTCAACTTGACGATGATCTGAACACTTGTGTATTACTTTACTCTGGCCTTACATCCCTCTGATCAACATGTGCTACATTATATTATTGTAGTTAAAAATCTGTTCTTACAAAACTTGTGATTTGATAAAACACAATATAATCGTATATGGGTAACGGAGAAATTTCAATTAGCTTCAAGCTACACATGACAATTAATGAGATTAATATCGCACTTCTGATTGATTGTCACGAGCAATCACTATTGAGTGTTTGTAATAACTTCTGACTGCGATCCGATGTGGATTTGTCAAATGATGAGGAAGAAATATGTTATTATGAACATTCTAAAAGAATGTTCTGTGGAAGATACACAGTTACAACTTTTATGCGGCGTGAAGATAAAGTAATGTAACTAATTACTGTTGCCAGAAAGTAATAAGTAACAATATTACTTTTGAAAGGAGTAATATATTACATTATTTGAGTAACTAGCCCAACACTAGTAACACCAGAATCTGTGTGAACTGCGGTTTCCGTCGGATCACTCAATGCAGCACTGAGAGACTGTTTACAGCTGGTCACTTCATGCGTTATTTCTGATCCTGAAAAGACCAGGTGTAAATGTCCTCCGAAACCATATAAATCTGATCGCTCAAACCCCTTCAGGAGGTGTTCTGGGACTCGATCCAGACTGGACAAATCTAAATGCATCTGGTTGTTGAAACCACATATGCCAAATTTTACTCCTCCCAAAATATTAAAATAGACGTTTTATAGACTATATGGTATGTTATAATCAGATACGACAGCGCCAATGCAACATCACCGCGGATGAGTAGCGGAGTATCTCTCAGCAAGCCGACGCACAAACTGCTGCGAATGAAACTGAACGTCGCAGACACTCAACACACAATCATCTTCATTAAACGTAGTGTGCACTAGTAGTAGCAGCCGCACTCTCTCCTGTTGCGGTATCTGGTATTGAAATGAGCTGATAATTAATCAAATACAGCACATATCTATTGCTTTCACTGATTTGATCTCCGTTAAATTTGCATATGGCGTGGGAATTGAAGAACTGATTTTGCAAAGACATTTGTGGCCATGTGTAAATGGAAACGTTTAAAAAAAATCAGATATCCGATCAGAGAAAATGCATGAAGTGGCCAGGTGTAAAGTAGAAAGAGACGTTCACAATCACTGAAAACTATGAGTGCAGCTCGACTCATTTATCCTCCTCCAACAGGGCGGCACAATCAAATCATAATATATTGAAAATCACGATATGGCCTATTGCAGTTATTAAAATGCATATGAATGTGCATTCTGCCTTCATATACACACGCAGCTCACTTTACTGCATCAGTCTGCTTCTAACGCACTAGAAATACTACATTTATGCATTTAGCAAATGCTTTTATTCAGCTTCATATGAACATTATTCAGTTATTTTAGACAGAGGTTTACATTTGCAAGTTGCTTTGGATAAAACTTTTTGCTAAATAATTAAACGCACGTATTCAAAGCAGATTTCTAATGAGAAGTCTATGAAAATGTGGAGATTTTCTTCAGTTTTTGCCAAAATAGAGGCCGGAAGATTTAAATGCAATTCAACATGAAAATAAAGAAATATAGTCTGTAATATTAAAAAAACGAAATTTGAATGTAAAATAAAATTTTTTAACTTTTGAGTCCATGAAAACCCTTGTAAAAGGGTAAAAACCCTTCAAGAGTGACTGCTGCAATCTGTGAGCAAAACAGACCACTGCTAGTTTGTAGTTCTTGCTAGACATGAGGTGCTTATTAAACATGACCGCATGCATTTCAGTTCCTTCTGTCTTTATGTTAACTGTGATGATTTAGCTCTGAAATCACATCTTGATGTTCCTTTATACACACGGCTAGAGTCATGGACAGTGTCCAGAATCAACGCCTTTACACTGTTTACAGCTACTGATGATCTAAACGCTTCGAAAACTTCCAGCAAATCTGTCTTTCAACACTAGAAGCCATCTTAGACAGAAAATAGATATGAAATTACATTAGTGCAGATAAGATAAACACAAAGTTATGAGCGCGCTGATTTCATGTGTCCCTTCAACACTCTCTGCTCTGAACACTGAGCTTTATACTCAACAACAGCTGCTCAGCGTCAGCTGATTGGAGCACAGGGAGAGAGGGGCGGGGTTAATAATCACTGCACACAGCTGATTGGTTAATCATGACTAGCTCAATCTCTCCCGCCACTCAAACACACACACAGTGTTTCTTTTGGTAAAAACCGGTCCCTTGACTTTTAAATATTCAAGAAACACCATAGGCATCAGCATTTAGTCTAACCTGTATTTAAATCATTAAACATGGTTTTATGCTATATTGTTTTTACAGAAAAAATATTTACATTTTTCAGATGCCTCATAAAAATGCTTTGTCCCTTACACCACTTCTATTATGTTTATTAGTTTATTTATTTATTAAATTACTTCTGTTTCATAATAAAGCAGTAATTGATCATCAAATCACACGCCTGCTTTAGGCAGAAGCTGTACAGCATGACAAATAAAATCATGACACTTACAGATTAAATATTCATAAACTGTTTATATCAAATTATTTAACTTATATTTATGTATAAAATATACACAATATTAAATACATTATATATATAAAACTATTTAATGTATATTTATATAAAATATACTTTTTAATGACTTTAATTAATATAAATATATTCATAAATGTAATATATATACGCTGCAAAAAAAGCTTTTTTTACTTAGATTTTGGTCTTGTTTTCAGCCAAAATATGAAGAAAGATTTTCTAGACAAGAAAAAATTATTGTCTTTTTTTTATAGAAAAATCAAGTCAAAATTAAGCGAGCTTTTGCTTGAAACAAATAAAATAATCCGCCGGTGGGGTAAGTATGATTGTTTTATGTCTGAAATATGATTATTTAGTTTGTTTCAAGCAAAAACTCACTTAATTTTGACTTAATTTTTTTATTAAAACAAGACATTATTTTTCACTTGCCTAGAAATCCTTCATGATTTAAGAATTGTTTTATATTTTGGCTGAAAACAAGACAAAAAATCTGAGTAGGAAAGCATTTTTTTCAGTGTATACACACAATATACAAATTTAACACTTTAAAAATCATGTAAAAACTTGTTAAAGAATTATTAGTGATTTATTTTAATGTTATTGCTATTTCATAGCTTATTAGCACAATGCACTTTCATAAAAAAAAAAACATTATTACCCATCCTTTTATTTCATTCTAACTAGTAAACTTTTAGAAAACTAGAAGAAAAAAGACAGTTTTTGAACCTGAAACTGAATGAACCAAATGGAAAAACAATTTGTTTTTAGCATTATTGCTCAATTCCATTTTGATTTTCAAGTACACAGAAAAATGATTTTGTGATCACGAGACAACACCTTTGAGAAGTAAGTTTATACGTACACGTACACGCACACACACACACACACACACACACACACACACACACACACACACACACACACACACACACACACCTGTAGGAAGGCGCTGTGGAGTGATTCTCCTGTGTTTGTGAGAGGACCGTCTTCAGCACCTCCTCGTTCTCCTCGGGGTGAACAGAACAGGTGGAGTAAAGCACCGCCCGCACCTGAGGAACTACACACACACACACACACATATATATCGAGTCGGTTTTTGTTTTAGAAAGAGATTTAAATATCGTTCTGTTTTTGTTTTAGAAAGAGATTTAAATATTGTTCTGTTTTTGTTTTAGAAAGAGATTTAAATATCGTTCAGTTTTTGTTTAAGAAAGAGATTTAAATATCGTTCTGTTTTTGTTTAAGAAAGAGATTTAAATATCGTTCAGTTTTTGTTTTAGAAAGAGATTTAAATATTGTTCTGTTTTTGTTTTAGAAAGAGATTTAAATATCGTTCAGTTTTTGTTTAAGAAAGAGATTTAAATATTGTTCTGTTTTTGTTTTAGAAAGAGATTTAAATATCGTTCAGTTTTTGTTTTAGAAAGAGATTTAAATATAGTTTGGTTTTTGTTTTAGAAAGAGATTTAAATATTGTTCGGTTTTTGTTTTAGAAAGAGATTTAAATATTGTTCTGTTTTTGTTTTAGAAAGAGATTTAAATATCGTTCTGTTTTTGTTTTAGAAAGAGATTTAAATATCGTTCGGTTTTTGTTTTAGAAAGAGATTTAAATATCGTTCAGTTTTTGTTTAAGATAGAGATTTAAATATTGTTCAGCTTTTGTTTAAGAAAGAGATTTAAATATTGTTCAGTTTTTGTTTAAGATAGAGATTTAAATATTGTTCAGTTTTTGTTTAAGAAAGAGATTTAAATATTGTTCAGTTTTTGTTTAAGAAAGAGATTTAAATATTGTTCAGTTTTTGTTTAAGAAAGAGATTTAAATATTGTTCGGTTTTTGTTTTAGAAAGAGATTTAAATATTGTTCGGTTTTTGTTTAAGAAAGAGATTTAAATATCGTTTGGTTTTTGTTTAAGAAAGAGATTTAAATATTGTTCAGTTTTTGTTTTAGAAAGAGATTTAAATATTGTTCAGTTTTTGTTTAAGAAAAAGATTTCAATATTGTTCGGTTTTTGTTTAAGAAAGAGATTTAAATATTGTTCTGTTTTTGTTTTAGAAAGAGATTTAAATATCGTTCAGTTTTTGTTTAAGATAGAGATTTAAATATTGTTCAGTTTTTGTTTAAGAAAGAGATTTAAATATTGTTCAGTTTTTGTTTAAGAAAGAGATTTAAATATTGTTCAGTTTTTGTTTAAGAAAGAGATTTAAATATTGTTCAGTTTTTGTTTAAGAAAGAGATTTAAATATTGTTCTGTTTTTGTTTTAGAAAGAGATTTAAATATCGTTCTGTTTTTGTTTAAGAAAGAGATTTAAATATTGTTCTGTTTTTGTTTAAGAAAGAGATTTAAATATAGTTCAGTTTTGTTTTAGAAAGAGATTTAAACAATGTTCGGTTTTTGTTTTAGAAAGAGATTTAAACAATGTTCGGTTTTTGTTTTAGGAAGAGATTTAAATATCGTTCTGTTTTTGTTTTAGAAAGAGATTTAAATATCGTTCGGTTTTTGTTTTAGAAAGAGATTTAAATATCGTTCGATTTTTGTTTTAGAAACAGATTTAAATATCGTTTGGTTTTTGTTTAAGAAAGAGATTTAAATATCGTTCGTTTTTTGTTTTAGAAAGAGATTTAAATATCGTTCAGTTTTTGTTTTAGAAAGAGATTTAAATATCGTTCGGTTTTTGTTTTAGAAAGAGATTTAAATATCGTTCGGTTTTTGTTTCAGAAAGAAATTTAAATATAGTTTGGTTTTTGTTTTAGAAAGAGATTTAAATATCGTTCGGTTTTTGTTTTAGAAAGAGATTTAAATATAGTTTGTTTTTTGTTTTAGAAAGAGATTTAAATATCGTTCGGTTTTTGTTTTAGAAAGAGATTTAAATATCGTTCAGTTTTTGTTTAAGATAGAGATTTAAATATTGTTCAGCTTTTGTTTAAGAAAGAGATTTAAATATCGTTCGGTTTTTGTTTAAGATAGAGATTTAAATATTGTTCAGCTTTTGTTTAAGAAAGAGATTTAAATATTGTTCAGTTTTTGTTTAAGAAAGAGATTTAAATATTGTTCAGTTTTTGTTTAAGAAAGAGATTTAAATATTGTTCAGTTTTTGTTTAAGAAAGAGATTTAAATATCGTTCGGTTTTTGTTTTAGAAAGAGATTTAAATATTGTTCAGTTTTTGTTTAAGAAAGAGATTTAAATATTGTTCAGTTTTTGTTTAAGAAAGAGATTTAAATATTGTTCAGTTTTTGTTTAAGAAAGAGATTTAAATATTGTTCTGTTTTTGTTTTAGAAAGATATTTAAATATCGTTCTGTTTTTGTTTAAGAAAGAGATTTAAATATCGTTCGGTTTTTGTTTTAGAAAGAGATTTAAATATCGTTTGGTTTTTGTTTTAGAAAGAGATTTAAATATCGTTTGGTTTTTGTTTTAGAAAGAGATTTAAATATAGTTTGTTTTTTGTTTTAGAAAGAGATTTAAATATCGTTCGGTTTTTGTTTTAGAAAGAGATTTAAATATCGTTCAGTTTTTGTTTAAGATAGAGATTTAAATATTGTTCAGCTTTTGTTTAAGAAAGAGATTTAAATATCGTTCGGTTTTTGTTTAAGATAGAGATTTAAATATTGTTCAGCTTTTGTTTAAGAAAGAGATTTAAATATTGTTCAGTTTTTGTTTAAGAAAGAGATTTAAATATTGTTCAGTTTTTGTTTAAGAAAGAGATTTAAATATTGTTCAGTTTTTGTTTAAGAAAGAGATTTAAATATCGTTCGGTTTTTGTTTTAGAAAGAGATTTAAATATTGTTCAGTTTTTGTTTAAGAAAGAGATTTAAATATTGTTCAGTTTTTGTTTAAGAAAGAGATTTAAATATTGTTCAGTTTTTGTTTAAGAAAGAGATTTAAATATTGTTCTGTTTTTGTTTTAGAAAGAGATATAAATATCGTTCTGTTTTTGTTTAAGAAAGAGATTTAAATATCGTTCGGTTTTTGTTTTAGAAAGAGATTTAAATATCGTTCGGTTTTTGTTTTAGAAAGAGATTTAAATATTGTTCGGTTTTTGTTTTAGAAAGAGATTTAAATATAGTTTGGTTTTTGTTTTAGAAAGAGATTTAAATATTGTTCGTTTTTTGTTTCAGAAAGAGATTTAAATATAGTTTGGTTTTTGTTTTAGAAAGAGATTTAAATATAGTTTGGTTTTTGTTTAAGAAATAGATTTAAATATTGTTCAGTTTTTGTTTAAGAAAGAGATTTAAATATTGTTCTGTTTTTGTTTTAGAAAGAGATTTAAATATTGTTCTGTTTTTGTTTAAGAAAGAGATTTAAATATCGTTCGGTTTTTGTTTTAGAAAGAGATTTAAATATCGTTCGGTTTTTGTTTTAGAAAGAAATTTAAATATAGTTTGGTTTTTGTTTTAGAAAGAAATTTAAATATAGTTTTTTTTTTGTTTTAGAAAGAGATTTAAATATCGTTCGGTTTTTGTTTTAGAAAGAGATTTAAATATTGTTCAGTTTTTTTTTTAAGAAAGAGATTTAAATATTGTTTTGTTTTTGTTTTAGAAAGAGATTTAAATATCGTTCTGTTTTTGTTTTAGAAAGAGATTTAAATATCGTTCAGCTTTTGTTTTAGAAAGAGATTTAAATATCGTTCTGTTTTTGTTTTAAAATAAATTTAAATATTGTTCTGTTTTTGTTTAAGAAAGAGATTTAAATATAGTTTGGTTTTTGTTTAAGAAAGATATTTAAATATCGTTCGGTTTTTGTTTTAGAAAGAGATTTAAATATCGTTCGGTTTTTGTTTTCCGAAAGAGATTTAAATATCGTTCGGTTTTTGTTTAAGAAAGAGATTTAAATATCGTTCAGTTTTTGTTTAAGAAAGAGATTTAAATATTGTTCGGTTTTTGTTTAAGAAAGAGATTTAAATATTGTTCTGTTTTTGTTTTAGAAAGAGATTTAAATATTGTTCTGTTTTTGTTTTAGAAAGAGATTTAAATATTGTTCTGTTTTTGTTTAAGAAAGAGATTTAAATATTGTTCTGTTTTTGTTTAAGAAAGAGATTTAAATATTGTTCTGTTTTTGTTTTAGAAAGAGATTTAAATATCGTTCGGTTTTTGTTTTAGAAAGAGATTTAAATATCGTTCTGTTTTTGTTTTAGAAAGAGATTTAAATATAGTTCGGTTTTTGTTTTAGAAAGAGATTTAAATATTGTACTGTTTTTGTTTAAGAAAGAGATTTAAATATTGTTTGTTTTTTGTTTAAGAAAGAGATTTAAATATTGTTCTGTTTTTGTTTTAGAAAGAGAATTAAATATTGTTCGGTTTTTGTTTTAGAAAGAGATTTAAACATCGTTCGGTTTTTGTTTTTGAAAGAGATTTAAATATCGTTCGTTTTTTGTTTTAGAAAGAGATTTAAACGTTGTTCTGTTTTTGTTTAAGAAAGAGATTTAAACATTGTTCGGTTTTTGTTTTAGAAAGAGATTTAAATATCGTTCTGTTTTTACATTTAGTCATTTAGGTTTTTGTTTTAGAAAGAGATTTAAATATTGTTCTGTTTTTGTTTTAGAAAGAGATTTAAATATCGTTCGGTTTTTGTTTTAGAAAGAGATTTAAATATCGTTCTGTTTTTGTTTTAGAAAGAGATTTAAATATAGTTCGGTTTTTGTTTTAGAAAGAGATTTAAATATTGTTCTGTTTTTGTTCAATTGAGAGATTTAAATATCGTTCAGTTTTGATCTAGAAATACATTTTAATTTAATTCGGTGTTTGTTTTAGAAAGAGATTTAAATATTTGTTGGTTTTGTTGTAGTAAGAGATTTGAATGTATTTCAAATTTGAAGACTTAAATGTCATTTGTTTTTGTTCTAGAAAAGATATTTAAACAGGTTTCCCTTTTTGGTCTAAAAATAAATTGATGAGTCATTCAGTTTTATTTGATTACAAATTTAAATGTCGCTTGGTTTTGTTTGAATCAGAGTTTTTAATGTCACACACATTGGATCAATATGACATAAATCATCACAGAAATCATAAATGTCGATACAGGGAGGCGTGTTCAAATCACTCAGAGCACTTGATCAGCTTTAGTTCACTTTGATGTACACTAGCTCATGAGTTTGAACTCGTTGGTGTTAAAGGAATAAGCTATACCATGGTTAAGGCATGACACAAAACAATAACAATTAATGTAAAAAAATCAGCTAATAGGGAACGTTTTGAGAACTTTGGCTAACGTTCCGGCAAGATGGTCTCAAAAAATTAGCACAAACATATTATTTACACATCATTCATAGAACGTTTATTTTCCTGAATCTAGTGAGAGATTTAAATATTTCTGAGTTTTTTATTCTAGAAAGATTTAAATGATTGTTTATTTTTTTTCAATTAAGACATTTAAACGACTTTCGGTTTTGTTCTAGAAAGACATAACTGTTCAGATTTGTTCAAGAAAGAGATTTAAATGTCGTTCGGATTTATTAAATTAAGATATTTAAATGTTGTCCAGTTTAGATCTAGTGAGAGATTTCGGTTTTGATCTAGTAAGAGATTTAAATGTAATTCAGTTTTATTTGATTAAATTTAAATTTGTTTGGTTTTGTTCAATTAAAAGTTTTTAATGTTGTTGTTTTTTTTTCTTCTAGAAAGATATTTAAATATCGTTAGTTTTTTCTTCTAGAAAGATATTTAAATATCGTTAGTTTTTTCTTCTAGAAAGATATTTAAATATCGTTAGTTTTTTCTTCTAGAAAGATATTTAAATATCGTTAGATTTTTCTTCTAGAAAGATATTTAAATATCGTTAGTTTTTTCTTCTAGAAAGATATTTAAATATCGTTAGTTTTTTCTTCTAGAAAGATATTTAAATATCGTTAGTTTTTTCTTCTAGAAAGATATTTAAATATCGTTAGATTTTTCTTCTAGAAAGATATTTAAATATCGTTAGATTTTTCTTCTAGAAAGATATTTAAATATCGGTAGTTTTTTCTTCTAGAAAGATATTTAAATATCGTTAGTTTTTTCTTCTAGAAAGATATTTAAATATCGTTTGCACACTCTCTCTCTCTCTCTCTCTCTCTCTCTCTCTCTCTCTCTCTCTCTCTCTCTCTCTACACACACACACACACACTCACACTGGACGGCACGCTGCAGGACTTTCCTCTGCTGGCACACGAGCGTCTGGAGTTTCTCTGGAGAGACCGAACCCTGGGAGAGATCCAGCAAGAGCCGCGGGTCTGAAACCAGTCCAGAACAATCACAGGTGACTGACGCTCAGAGTCAGTGTTCAGTATGATGAGTGTGTGTGTGTGTGTGTGTGTGTGTGTGTGTGTGTTGTACCTCTGTTCTCCTGCATGATGTAATCTATAGGGTTGC
>CM049831.1:29416274-29421274 GCA_027422435.1 Schizopygopsis pylzovi | reverse complement strand
CGGAGCGAGTTGATCCAGCCGTACAGCGGCAGCAGCATCGCTCTCTCCTGTCTGCGGCGTATCTTCTCCGGCACGATGCTGTCCAGCGTCAGCAGCTCGTGTTTGATTCGACATCGAGCCACAGACGCCACCAGCTTCGTCCTGAACCTGTCAGACACCGACAGCATCGTGTCAACGACAGACTGTGTTACGCCACACAGACGCATCATCTCATTACACTTCGTGATCCATTCAGTTATCATCTCGAACATAAACACACTTATTTTGCATTTGCATTCAGTTTTGTGATCAGATTTCTAGATCAGCCGTTCTCACGCTTTTTGACTCGAAGGCTCACATTATTCAAAGGCTTCTTGATGTAGGATATTTAAAGCTGTAATTATTACAAAGCTGTCTGTTTATTAAACTTTTTTAATTCACAAAATCAGGTAGTATTGATTAATTAATTTAAGCATGATTTATTTTTTATATATATTTTCTTCAGTACTTTTAATGAACTCTACTGCAATTTTTTTTTTTTTTATAAATATTGTAATGACTTAAAATTGTAATTATTGTTTTCTGGAAAATGCATTAATTAAGTGACCTTGTGCTTTAAACAAAAACAAATATTTTCTAGTGGGGTCAGAAAAAAACTACCATAAGGTTAATTAGTTAACATTAGTTAATTAAGATTGAACAATACTTCTACCGCATTTATTAATCTTAATTAATGTTAATTTCATAATTTACTGATGCACTATTAAAGTCACAACATTAATGCGCTGTGAACTAACATGAATAAACAATTAGCAACTGTATTCTCATTAACTAACATTAACAAATAGTGTAATAAATGTATTGTTCATTGTTTGTTCATGTTAGTTAATACATTAACTAACGTTAACAAATGACCCCTTATTGTAAAGTGTTACCGTTTTCCCTTTAAATTACGTTTTTTATGACCTCAGTGACATATTATGTTATTTTTGAGTATAAAATCACTTAAGTAAAAAATACAGAGGAGGAAAATCAAAAACAACAGTATTTAATTTTTTTAATTTGTATAAATAGTTGTATTATGTAATATTTAACATAGTATTATGTAATATTTGTATTATTTAGAATATGATTAATTCTTATTATAAATATATTAATGTTTGTTCTAGATCATTCATCTCACTGGAAGTCCACACATTCACAAAATGCCCATCCTATGCTCAGTGTGCAGTCTATATAGTGCAGAACAGTGTGAGCTGTCTGTAACTCTGACCCACCTCAGCAGACACGCCTCCACTTCCTGCACAGCCTTCACGTCCTCCTCCTCCTGATTGGCCGCGGGCAGGCGTGGGAGGAACTTCCTGTCCATTAAGTCAGTGAGCATGACGGCCACCAGACTCATGCTGTGATCCGGCTGCAGAGAGACAGACCGAGACCGAGCGGCTCTCCTTTATAATACATTTACATTTAGCAGACACGTTTATGCTTACAATTGAGGAATACATCAATAGATTCATCTTAAAGAGGGAAATATAAATACAGCTTTTAAAACAATATATGCACGATCAATACACAGTCTGCTCATGGAGAGCTAGTTCACTTGATAATAAAGGACTAAAGAACTTGCTACTTCTGAGTGAATCTTAATTAAAAAATAAAGGTATAATATAATATAATAATACAATATAACCTAATTTAAGAAAGGGATGTTTACAAATTTCTGAATGATCTAGAAAGTGTAAAAAGTGTAAAAGTACACATTTTGTGCATGTATAATATAATATAATATAATATAATATAATATAATATAATATAATATAATATAATATAATATAATATAATATAATGTAATATAATATAAGGACTGGATGTTTACAAATTTCTGTAAAATATGAATCAAACTGTACTAGTATATGAGCGATACTAAAGCATCTCTGGTGTTCAGAGCACATGTTATGTTAAATATGAATCAAACTGTACTAGTATATGAGCGATACTAAAGCACCTCTGGTGTTCAGAGCACATGTTATGTTAAATATGAATCAAACTGTACTAGTATATGAGCGATACTAAAGCACCTCTGGTGTTCAGAGCACGTTATGAAGCAGAAGTGTTTATAATGCAGGGACCTGCTGCGGAGCGAGTTGATCCAGCCGTACAGCGGCAGCAGCATCGCTCTCTCCTGTCTGCGGCGTATCTTCTCCGGCACGATGCTGTCCAGCGTCAGCAGCTCGTGTTTGATTCGACATCGAGCCACAGACGCCACCAGCTTCGTCCTGAACCTGTCAGACACCGACAGCATCGTGTCAACGACAGACTGTGTTACGCCACACAGACGCATCATCTCATTACACCTCGTGATCCATTCAGTTATCATCTCAAACATAAACACAGTTATTTTGCATTTGCATTCATTTTTGTGATCAGATTTCTAGATCAGCCGTTCTCACGCTTTTTGCTTTTTTTCGAAGGTTCACATTATTCAAAGGCTTCTTGATATAGCTTCTTTAAAGCTGTAATTATTACAAAGCTGTCTGTTTATACAACTTTTTTAATTCACAAAATCAGGTAGTATTGATTAATTAATTTAAGCATAATTTATTTTTTATTAGTGGTGGGCCGTTATCGGCGTTAACGTGCTGCGTTAACGTGAGACTCTTATCCGGCGATAAAAAAAATATCGCCGTTAATCTATTCTCAAAGTTGGGTTGGGAGCTGGGTCTATACTACGCAAGCTATGATGACTTTCACCCTGATATTTTAGCGCGGATGTATACCTAGCCGAATTGCACTGTAGGGGGCGAGAACGAGTCTTCGAACTAGAGGCTCGCAGTCCGTGATGGACAGATTGTTAACGGCTGGTCTATGTGGTAATACAATCGGGCAGGACATCCAAACGCTCACCTATCATTCATCAACCTCAAATATGGCTTTTCATCTGAAAGGTGTATGTAGTAGCAACTTTACATGGCCGCTCAATATGATGTTAACCTAGAGAAATGTGCGCTATTGAAGTGTTTGTGTGGAAGCGCGTTTGCTGCAAGACAGGCTCCGGTGCGTTCACTTGCTCTTAAAATCTCCGTCATTTTTGGTCATACAGATAAAAGTAGCCTAATACATCTTTCGAATCTGTAAAGACTCTACGTTTATTTGTGTGCACTCAGAATAACAACGAAACGTTGCGCTTTTAAGCAAACAGGATGCGCTTTAGGTCTCATGTGAACTTGAGCGAGAAACTTCGAAACTCGAATATATCTAAAAATACAGTACATAGAAAAATATATCTATAGAGAGTGAAATGTCAAAAAAAAAAATAGAAGATGTGTGTGTTAGCATGGATGATTTACATGAAATTCAATCTGTGCAACACTGTGCATAATAAGATGGCTTTCAGTTCAATATAATAACAAAAACGACATTTTGGGTTTTTATTCAGAGAAACCCGTTCTCAAAGACTTACTTTTAGTCATTATTTGGGTAGCACACATATTCTGAATGCCTTCGGCAGAATTCAAATGAGCCATTTTAATCTAGATTAAAAAAAATTATCTATGCCCACCTCTATTTTTTATATATATTTTCTTCAGTACTTTTAATGAACTCTACTGCAATTTTTTTTTTTTTTTTTATAAATATTGTAATGACTTAAAATTTTCATTATTATTTTCTGGAAAATGCATTAATTAAGTGACCCTGTGCTTCAAACAAAAACAAATATTTGCTAGTGGGGTCAGAAAAAAACTACCATAAGGTTAATTAGATAACATTAGTTAACATGGACTAAGATTGAACAATACTTCTACAGCATTTATTAATCTTAGTTAATGTTAATTTCATAATTTACTGATGCACTATTAAAGTCACAACATTAATGCGTTGTGAACTAACATGATTAAACAATTAGCAACTGTATTCTCATTAACAAACATTAACAAATAGTGTAATACATGTATTGTTCATTGTTTGTTCATGTTAGTTAATACATTAACTAACGTTAACAAATGACCCCTTATTGTAAAGTGTTACCGTTGTCCCTTTAAATTACGTTTTTTATGACCTCAGTGACATATTATGTTATTTTTGAGCATAAAATCACTTAAGTAAAAAATACCGACGAGGAAAATCAAAAACAACAGTATTTAATTTTTTTAATTTGTATAAATAGTTGTATTATGTAATATTTAACATAGTATTATGTAATATTTGTATTATTTAGAATATGATTAATTCTTATTATAAATGTATTAATGTTTGTTCTAGATCATTCATCTCACTGGAAGTCCACACATTCACAAAATGCCCATCCTATGCTCAGTGTGCAGTCTATATAGTGCAGAACAGTGTGAGCTGTCTGTAACTCTGACCCACCTCAGCAGATACGCCTCCACTTCCTGCACAGCCTTCACGTCCTCCTCCTCCTGATTGGCCGCGGGCAGGCGTGGGAGGAACTTCCTGTCCATTAAGTCAGTGAGCATGACGGCCACCAGACTCATGCTGTGATCCGGCTGCAGAGAGACAGACCGAGACCGAGCGGCTCTCCTTTATAATACATTTACATTTAGCAGACACGTTTATGCTTACAATTGAGGAATACATCAATAGATTCATCTTAAAGAGGGAAATATAAATACATCTTTTAAAACAATATAATAAATACACAGTCTGCTCATGGACAGCTAGTCCACTTGATAATAAAGGACTAAAGAACTTGCTACTTCTGAGTGTATCTTAATTTAAAAAATTAAGGTATAATATAATAATATAATATAACATAATTGAAGAAAGGGATGTTTACAAATTTCTGAATGATCCAGAAAGTGTAAAAAGTGTAAAAGTACACATTTTGTTCGTGTTTAATATAATATAATATAATGTAATATAATATAAGGACTGGGTATTTACAAATTTCTGAAAACTGTAAAAGTATTAATTTTATAGTTATATAATATAATATAATAATTTAACTGGCTGTTTACAAACTCCTATTTGTCAATGAGTGTGTTTTTTTGTGTTATTTTAGT
>CM049831.1:29386274-29411274 GCA_027422435.1 Schizopygopsis pylzovi | reverse complement strand
CATAAATTCACATAGAGAGGGTTAATGTACGAGGAAATGTGATTCATGAGCCAGTCATTAACCTTCTGATCTGTGACTCATTAAGCGATTAATTGTGTTCAAACATTTAAAATCTACAACACAGACTGAAGGCAGGAGAGATAATTACCTCCAGTGAAGCGCATCAGCTGTTAATACAGCAGTCAGCACTGCGTGTGGGCGTGGCCACAGCACAGCTCTTATCCAATCAGAGGAGAGAGGCGCTGTGTGTGGGTGTGGCCACAGCACAGCTCTTATCCAATCAGAGGAGAGAGGCGCTGTGTGTGGGTGTGGCCACAGCACAGCTCTTATCCAATCAGAGGAGAGAGGCGCTGTGTGTGGGTGTGGCCACAGCACAGCTCTTATCCAATCAGAGGAGAGAGGCGCTGTGTGTGGGTGTGGCCACAGCACAGCTCTTATCCAATCAAAGGAGAGAGGCGCTGTGTGTGTGGGTGTGGCCACAGCACAGCTCTTATCCAATAAAATCAATTATTAGATTAAAATAAATAAAATAAACATAAAATTAAAACAAAAAATTAAATACATTAATCAATTAAACAAATAATAAAAAATTGGTTAAAATAAATAATAATCAAAATTTTGTTAAAATTAATAAGTATTAAAATTTGTAAATAAATCAATAAATACAATTATTTTAAAAATAAACAAATAAAGAATAAAACATTTGATTAAAATAATGAATAGACATTTGGTCAAACAAAAAATAAATACATAACCAGATAAAATAAATAAGTAAATAAAATGAATAAATAAACAAATAAATCATTACATATGAGATCAAAATAAATAATAAAAAATTATATTAAATAACATGAATAAACATAAGATTAAAGCTAAAAATGTAAAAACTAATTAAAATAAATTAATTAATAGACAATCATAAATAATGACAAGTTACAATTAAAACAATTACAATGATCATACAATTTATATATAATAACAATAATCAAGATTAGGTTAAAATAAATAGCTAAATAAAGGAGTAAATATACAATAAGTAAAGTTGTATTAAAATAAAAAAATATTTCAGACTGGGGTCCAGAGACACCCAGGGGTGCTAGGGGTCAGTGGGAATGTTTACAGAAAAAGTGCACTTTCAGTAATATCATTTAATGAGATTACAAAAAATATATGTGACCCTCTCTGTGAAATCCAGGCTAAAGCCTCAAAATCTAATTATGAGATAATAACAAGCATCAAAGTTTGATTTCTACCATTATTTTAATCTTTGACTTGACCCTACTCAGTCAATATTAAAGATATAAATGTCAAATTTTCACAGAATGTTCTTTACCATATGACGGATGACAAACTGCAAATCACAAATAGTGATACATTTAGGTTTTAAATAAACCTAAATGTATTAAATTTAATTTACAAATACATAAATAATAAACAAAAAAAACATTATATTAAAACAAAATTAATAATTAGATTACAATAAATAAGTAATTAAATTACTAATTAATCAAATAAAAAATGTAAACAAATACATAAACAAAAATACATAAACAATAATTTATTAAAATACATAACAAGTAAACATTAGAATAAAACAAAAAGTAAATAATTATATTAAAATAAGTAAATAAATAGATAATAAATAATACAATTATGTTTAAAATAAAAGTAAATAAACAGAAAGACATAATAAAATAATCTAATTTAATTTAATCTAATTTCTATTAATAGAAACAAAACATTTCCCAGAAAACATTTTAGACATGTTTATAATATATATATATATTTTTACAGGCGTTATGCAAGAACCTATACAGAAGCCTTTTAAATGTTAAAATTGTAGATTTTTCTTTTGGGGGGTGGCATTTATAAGATTAAAATCCCCTGCGTTATACAATCGGTCATGATGCAGGATCAATGATGTCATCGCTCTGGGCGGAGTCATGTGACACGGAGAGAGTCCAGTGATGGACGACAGCAGAGAAAAGAACAGCCAATGAAAGGAAGAGGAGAAATATGAGCGGGTGACAGATGAACACAATGAGCGGAGCTCCGTTTCTCTACTTTATCGTGTGAAACACACACAAACACACTCATATATCTGTCAGAAGAGAAAGAACCCGGCGTGAGAAACGACTCATTCTGGCCCAGAGCTTTAATCAGGTCATTTACATGGGTCTCCTGCAGGCTGATATTTACCGTGGTATTTCTGGCAGGGGAACCGTTGTGCTGCTCAAGGACAAAATCACAATGAACCCTGTGGATTTTCAGCTCAGCTAAAAAGCCTTTATCTCCTCCAGTGAACTGCAACAATCCCACGAACCCTGAAACAATTCAGCTCCAGTCTCCTCCGGACGTGTCTCTGCACTCAGAAACCTGATGAAACCTGATGAAGCCGCAGAGGAATCACCCCCCCCCAGGCCTATAAGTGCAGAGTGAGCTGATCACGCCGTCTGTAAGGTCACCGGACAAATAAAGTCTCTGCCCTTTACAAGCCTGCTTCATTTGCATTTCATGGATTTGATCTCATTTACAACAAGAGAGAGACAGAATCAAACCACATCTAGACAAAATCCAGAAAATATTTTCAGTATTGCTTCAATTTAACCATCTACAATTACATTTTTACTGCAAATACAGATCAATTTAACCATCTACAACAACTTTTCACTAAAATACAGATATATTTAACCATCTACAACCACTTTTCACTTAAATACAGATCTATTTAACCATCTACAACCACTTTTCACTAAAATACAGATCTATTTAACACTTTAAAACCACTTTTCACTAAAATACAGATATATTTAACACTTTAAAACCACTTTTCACTAAAATACAGATCTATGTAACCATTTACAACCACTTTTCACTAAAATACAGATCTATTTAACACTTTAAAACCACTTTTCACTAAAATACAGATCTATTTAACCATTTACAACCACTTTCACAAAAAATACAGATCTATTTAACCCTTTACAACCACTTTTCACTAAAATACAGATATATTTAACACTTTAAAACCACTTTTCACAAAAAATACAGATCAATTTAACCCTTTACAACAACTTTTCACTCAAATACAGATCTATTTAACACTTTAAAACCACTTTTCACAAAAAATACAGATCAATTTAACCCTTTAAAACAACTTTTCACTCAAATACAGATCTATTTAACCCTTTACAACCACTTTCACTAAAAATACAGATCTATTTAACCCTTTACAACCACTTTCACTAAAATACAGATCTATTTAACCCTTTACAACCCCTTTTCACTAAAATACAGATCAATTTAACTCTTTAAAACCACTTTTCACTAAAAATACAGATCTATTTAACCCTTTACAACCACTTTCACTAAAATACAGATCTATTTAACCCTTTACAACCACTTTTCACTCAAATACAGATCTATTTAACCCTTTACAACCACTTTTCACTAAAATACAGATCTATTTAACCCTTTACAACCACTTTTCACTAAAAATACAGATCTATTTAACCCTTTACAACCACTTTCACTAAAAAATACAAATCTATTTAACCCTTTACAACCACTTTTCGCTAGAAATACAGATCAATTTAACACTTTACAACAACATTTTCACAAAAAATACAGATCAATTTAAATACTAGTATCGGAATCTGAACAACCCTAGTTACAACCACATCTCACTACAAAGACAAACATATTTAATCATCAACAAAAACATTTTAATTGCAATGTTTGCTTACAATACATGTCTTTTCACTCTTGCATCTGTTCAACTGTCTGAATGTATTTTCACGGCAAAGACAGAAAGAAGATTAGTTTTAAAAATCACTGGGAGGGCAAATGCAAAACTATTTTTCTGCAGATCTCCTCATATGTGTGAGTGTGTCCAGCACACACAGAGCTAGTGTGTATGTGAGTCACGTTTGTGAGTGTATTGATTGTGCAGCGTGGAGCTAAGACAGATTAAAGCAGGCTTTCCCAGGTGAGCGGTCGTATGTGAAACATGCTCGCCAAACCTAAACAGCCACATCGATATAACAAGCTTCATTCTCAGTTCTGATCTCATCTGACTGCGCTGTTCTCAGAGCTCACTGGTGCAAAATCAGCTTTTAAACATGCTTCAACATTATACAGCCTTCAAATGTTAAGAGGTAAACATTTAGTGCTGCTTAAGTCAACTATCACTAGTGCTGATAGTGATGGGAGTAAACCTCTAAGAATGAGTATTAAAGCTGACCATATTGTAATTATATGTGACCCTGGAGCACAGAAGCAGTCATAAGCAGCACAGGTATATTTGTAGCAATAGCCAACAATACACTGTATGAGTCAAAATTATACATTTTTCTTTTATACCAAAAATCATTAGGATATTAAGATCATGTTCCATGAAGATATTTCCTACCATAAATATATCAAAACTTAATTTTTGATTAGTAATATGCATTGCTAAGAACTTAATTTGAACAACTTTAAAGATGATTTTCTCAATATTTAGATTTTTTTGCACCCTCAGATTCCAGATTTACAAATATTGTCCAATCATAACAAACCATACATCAATGGAAAGATTATTTATTCAGCTTTAATATGATGTGTAAATCTCAATTTCAAGAAATTGACCCTTATATATGGTTTTGTGCTCCAGGGTCATATATATACACTGAACAAAATTATAAACGCAACACTTGTTTTGCCCCCATTTTTCATGAACCGAACTCAAAGATCTAGGACTTTTTCCATGTAGACAAAAGGCCTATTTCTCTCAAATCTCTCAATGTCCGGTGAGTATGCTGGCCATGCAAGAACTGGGATGTTTTCAGCTTCCAGGAATTGTGTACAGATCCCTGTAACATGGGGCCGTGCATTATCATGCTGCAACATGAGGTGATGATCGTGGATGAATGGCACAACAATGGGCCTCAGGATCTCGTCACGGTATCTCTGTGCATTCAAAATGCCATCAATAAAATGCACCTGTGTTCGTTGTCCATAACATACGCCTGCCCATACCATAACCCCACCACCACCATGGGCCACTCGATCCACAACATTGACATCAGCAAACCGCTCACCCACACGACGCCATACACGCTGTCTGCCATCTGCCCTGACAGTGAACACCGGGATTCATCCATGAAGAGAACACCTCTCCAAAGTGCCAGACGCCATCGAATGTGAGCATTTGACCACTCAAGACGGTTACAACGACGAACTGCAGTCAGGTCGAGACCCCGATGAGGACGACGAGCATGCAGCTGAGCTTCCCTGAGACGGTTTCTGACAGTTTGTGCAGAAATTCTTTGGTTATGCAAAACCGATTGTTGCAGCATCTGTCCGGGTGGCTGGTCTCAGACGATCTTGGAGGTGAAGATGCTGGATGTGGAGGTCCTGGGCTGTTGTGGTTACACGTGGTCTGCGGTTGTGAGGCCGGTTGGATGTACTGCCAAATTCTCTGAAACGCCTTTGGAGACGGCTTATGGTAGAGAAATGAACATTCAAATTCACGAGCAACAGCTCTGGTGAACATTCCTGCAGTCAGCATGCCAATCTGTGGCATTGTGCTGTGTGATAAAACTGCACATTTTAGAGTGGCCTTTTATTGTGTCCAGCCTAAGACACACCTGTGCAATAATCATGCTGTCTAATCACATCTTGATATGCCACACATGTGAGGTGGATGATTATCTCGGCAAAGGAGAAGTGTTCACTAACACAGATTTAGACAGATTTTTGAACAATATTGGAGAGGAAAAAGTCTTAGATTTTTGAGTTCAGCTCATTAATAAATGGGGGCAAAAACAAAATGGTTGCATTTATAATTTTGTTCAGTGTATATATAACAATGAAATCAGAATGTTTAAGGTTTATTCTGATTATTCTGATTAAATAAAAATATTAAATAAATCATATATTAGTATTGCAATACTACGGTACTGTAAAATAAATAGAGTATTTAATCATTATTATTTTATAATGATACAATAGTTAATATAATAAGACAACTGTAAAATATAACTATTATTTTTGTACAGTATACGGAGGTAGAGCTTGTTCATATCTGGCTCCTAAACTCTGGAATAGCCTTCCTGATAACGTTCGGGGTTCAGACACACTCTCTCTGTTTAAATCTAGATTAAAGACACATCTCTTTAGCCAAGCATTCATATAATGCATCTCATAATCTTGTACTGCCAGTCTATCTGAACAAATGCATATTTTCATTCTTTAGCTCGGGTTGAACACATCATTTTTACATGGATTGAACAGCAGCTACGCTAATTATGTCTCTATTTGTGATGAATTACACAAGCTCCAGTCTGGATCCAACCCTTAAAAGACCTGAGATGACCGAACACCTGAGAAGAGATGATGCTAACCTGGAACAACATATAAAACTAACACATTTTGCTATAAGTTTGATCGCAGCATATAATCGTTGTTGTTAATAGCATTCACCGTCCATTTGATTACATGTCATGAACTAGCTGCATGATTTTTACTGTACATTTCTGCCATATATACAACTTGGGATAGTCAACACTGATAGACTACTTTAAATATAATAAAGAAACTTACATTTTCTGTAAAGCTGCTTTGCAACGATTTGCATCATTAAAAGCACTATAAATACACTTGAATTTAATTTAATAAGTATTACAATACTAATAATAATGATCTATTTTACTAATACATCACCATAATATTATTCAAAAATTATTAATAATAATAGTTTTATTTTACAATTGAACTGTAAAATAAAAACAACCATTTTGTGCAGAACATTAGTATTAAAATAGTAATATTTTTAAATAATGATAATTTTATTTTACAACTGTTCTGTAAAAAAATATTAAGTGCAATTTTTTTAAACAGTATTCAAAAAGCAATATATTTTAAAGATATTATTAAATAATTATTAGTTTATTTTCCAATTGTCCTGTAAAACTAAATTATTATAAACTCAATTTGTACAGTATTATAGTATATTATTTTATTTATTATTAATTATAATAATAATATATTTTTGCATTTAATAATTATTTTAATTTTTGTAAAATAAAATAATTTTTATTTTATTACATTCACACTGAAAATGAGCCTAAAACATACAGCATCAGAGTATCATATTCTTCAGAGACTGTGTTTGTATTTATTGTGCGATCTCATCACGCCACAACGAGCTTCTCATATTAACATTCATCTCGACAACAAGCATCTGCATCTCATTAGCGCCTCTAATTAAGGTGCATGTAACGGCCCAGAGACATCTGTGATCATGTCTTAACTCCTAATTCTGCCTAATGACTGCTGATGAGGCGTCAAACCTGCGGATGACAGCAGAAAGGCATTCTGGGAAATGTAGAATTAGTGTTTATCCACACTCGGACACCGATGGACGGATAAAGACCACCTGTTCTTCAACGGCCCTCACAGAGAAATCAATCTCTGTATCTCATCACATCGTCCGGCAGACGCCCTAATCACCCGAGCAGCTCAGACAGCACGTGATTGGTCGACTGATCTGTTGCATTATGGGTAGCAGAACGAAGATATTTCATTCAGCTCAGCTCTCATTATGACTCTCAGGGAAAAATCACGAATGAGATCTCATTAATGTTTCTAACACAGCAATGTGATTAAATAGAAAGCAAATGGACACGTTTAAATAAGTCTGCTGAGAAAAAGACCCGAGTCTCAGAAGAGATCTCAAAATATACTCAAACCATTGCTCACCGAATGATCTGCAGAAGCAGCTGAGCTAAAACTGAGACTTACATGAAAGAACGTAAGAGATAAGAAAGAGTGATTTAATCGCCTTCTTCCAGATTAAGACTGGTCTTTCTCATCTTAAACACAGAATGAAATGTATGAGAAATTCAGATAAATCAACAAAAATGTATAATGAAAACGTAATGTTAACATTCTTATCAAAAATGAGTTGAAATATTCATTTTTTTTTTATTCACAGACCAGGTTTAAGCCTAATCCCAGACTAAAATCTAAGTCTGAGCTGTTTCAACTAAAACAAACTTGCACTGAATGATCTTAAAATATATTTTGTCTCAAAAAGCACACCAGTAATGTTTTTTTCTAAGGCACGCTTATAAAAAAATTGCTTAAATGTCCTAATTGAGCTATCGGTAAGCCCCGCCCCTTGAACGCAGACTAGCCAATGGCAGTCGAGTATCAGTTGCACAGGGAGCATAACTCGGCCATCTTTAGGTTTCAGCGCCATAGAGAAACATGGGAAGATCCGAACCTCGCATCGGTTTTATTGGGTTTATTCTTCAAAAATGGATAAACTATGTCCCGGGGGGGCTTGTATCACTGATTCCAGGTATCCTGAGAGGATCGGCAATATCATTTATTTTATTACATTTCCTGAATCAAACAAAACAGAGCAAAATATCCCCAAGTATTCAACCCCAATATCAAAATGATTGATTTTCTGGTTGTCATACACTCATTAAGTTACTATTTGAATCTGCTCAAGCAGAACGTTAATGTTATCTTGTGCTTTAGCAAGGTATCCCTGGCTAAAACTAGCTAACGTTAAAGTTAGTGAGTCCATGCTAACGTACAAACCTACTGTTCTCATGTCTTGAACAGTGTAGGTCAAAAACACATGAACGAAGGACTACATTTCAGTGTCTCTCCATATTAAACTGGTTAAATGTACATTAATTTAATCGTACCCTGCGATACATGAACAGTGCATGTTGTCATCCGCGACCGTAATGAGACATCTCCCGCTTGCATTGTGTTCAGTAAACTCACTTCGAGTTATCCACCATATTTATTTTTAAATATTTAATAAATCCCTCCATGGAATATTTAATTCCCATTTGGTGGCCTTCTGTGTCCAAAATTGTTCAAAAGCATTGTGGGACAAAGTTTTCACACTGCAGCTATTATTGTAAGACAGCGAGTAACTCTGAGAAACAAAATTATTAATTAAAAATTAAGTCTTGTTTTTTTGGAAAAAGCATCAAAATGAAGTGAGCTTACACTTAAATATAAGAACAAATATAATCTTGTTTCCCCTTTGAAGTTGTTTCCTCCCAAACTGACAGATATCGTTTCTTCTTGTTTTAAGTGTAAACTCACTTCATTTTGATATTATGATTTTTTCTGATAACAATACCTATTAGTTCACTGAAAAATTACAATTCTGTCATCTTTTACTCGCCGTCATGTTGTTTTAAAACTCATAAGACACATAAGAATCACATTAAGATATGTTTTAATGAAATCTGAGATTACGAAACCTAAAAAGGTCTTAAAAGCATCGTAAAATGAATCTATAGTGAACAGTTTAATCCAAGTCTTCTGATTGCTTTACATGATGAACAGATTTAATTTGGACTTTTATTTACATGCAAACATTACATATGTACATACAGAACTATGTGATTCACTCTGTGTTTATGTGTGTCAATAAAAGCCTAAATTAAATCTGTTCATCATATAAAATGCTCTGTTTTTGGGGGATATTTTTACCTGGACTTTAAAACCAGGGACAGAAAACTTTCAAGCTTCATTAAAAATGTCTTAATTTGTGTTTTGAATATTAACCAAAGTCTAAAGTCATTGGTTCGACATGAGGAGTAAATGATGACAGAATGTAAAGCCACAAACTTTAGAAATCTTGATGCATTTTCCCCAAAAAAACCTGGCACCTAAAGGGTTAATATCCTAACTCAATCAGCTTCTCCAGTAAACGTATCTTGACTCAAAAATAGAATAAATAAAATGCAGGCTACATATATTAAAAACAGAGTTTAGTCTGTCTGGGTAAAGACATGAGTTGAGAACCTGATTTTAACGCTCTCTCATTAATTACACATTGTTAATTTTGATCAGAAATGTGCATAGTGCAGCTGTAAGTGTGACACATTACCCAGCGCCAGTCATATCATTTATCATTTTTTTTATTAAATATCTGTAATTGAAAACAAGACAGAAGTACTAAGCAAAGTCGATTTTCTAATTCCTCTATTAAACAGGGTTCACTTACATTTGAGCGTGTTGAAGGCGAGCTGATACGCCGATCGCTGAGACGCCTCGTCCACGGCAGCAGGTAACCTGACCTCTGACCTCTTCCCGTAGCGGATGAGGCTGTGAGCGGGAGGCTTCTCCAGGTGTGTGCTCTGAAAGATGGCCGCCGCGTGCAGGTAAACCCGGTCCGGACAGGAGGGACTCTCTTCTGGACCGGTCTGGAGTAGAGGCGGTTCTGGAGGAGCCGGATCCAGTAGAGAGAGATGCTTGAGAGCCGAGATCTGAGAGCCGCGCTTCGATGAACGCCGCGCAACGCTGCTTTTCCTGACCATCCTCTGATACACACACAAACACACACAGAAGAAAAGATTTGATTACTTAGTATGTTTGTCTTGTTTTCTATTATACGATTCTTAAATCAAGACAGATTTACTTTAGTCTTGTGTATTTAAAATAAAGAAGTAATTGAGTTTAATAAGACTCACTGCTCACTGCACATGCTGAGAAATAAGCTTTTATAATGATATTTGAGCAAAAGAAACAACATTGTTGATGTTCGATTTCACTGGTTATTTCATATATATATATATGAAGAGCTCTTTTCCAAAACGCTATAAATCCATTTGAATAGTTTTCATGAAAATGACATTTTTTTACCTAGACCCATACATTTTGTTAATATTCAATTTATCATGTTAAAATGGTCTGTTGGCTCAGTCTGAACATGTTAAACAATGATTGTTAAACCCCCCCGGGTCCGCACCATCACATCGAGCGGGTCTCGAACCCGGGTTTCCGGCGCGGGAGGCTACAGCTTCTAGCGTCAGTCGCTAGAGCGCCTCTTTGTGAGGTCAGGAGAGTGAGGTACATTTTAAACAAGGAAATATAGCGATTTGGCATGAAACATTGATGGAGCAGTGAATAGGTTCAGTTCACAGCAAAATGGCATGACGAACTCATTTTTTTTTTTATTTGGCATTTATCGCGTTTTGGAAAAGAGCTCTTCATATATATAGATATGTATATATATAGATATGGGTGTTTGGCTTAGTGTCATGTTAGAATCATTTTAGCTTTATTTTGTTTCATTTAAATGTTTAGTTTTGAAATGTTGTTGTATGCATTTGTCGTTTAATTTAATTTCTCAATTTTCTTAATAGTATTTATAGAGTTTTAACTTATAGTTTTAGTTAATTTTTCTTATGTGTAAGTCGCTTTGGATAAAAGCGTCTGCTAAATGACTAAAAAGTAAAGTAAATTAATAGAGAAGCCTGTTTCTAACATGGAATAAAAAATAAAAAACGTTTTTTTCTCATATTTCTGACATTTTTATCACAATTCTATATATTTATATGTAACTTTTATTTAGTATAAGTGAGAAAAAAGTCACAATTACTTTCATTTTTTATCCTGTGGTAGAAACAAGCTTTCATATTTTATGCTTAAAACAAGAAAATAAAAATAGTTTTGTTTTCCTTTTTAATTAAGTTTATTTTCTGACCCCATTGGAAGATGTGAGGTAAAACATTTTTCAGAAAACAACATCATATTTTAAGTCATTGCAGTACTAAAGTACATTTACTGGTTAGATATTAGTGCCAGAAAACAAGACAAAATACTGATGAAGAACGTGATCTTGTTCGTTTTTCATTTTGTTCTCAAATATATTTGTAAACACATAAATCAGTATGTCATATCATCAACAAAATATAAACACACTTTACAATTATTATTGTGTGTAAGTTGTTGTTTGTTAGCATGTGTTTTAGGATTACTGATAAACTACTGCCGTTTGATTTGTTATCTATTTTAATTTTAGATCAATTGTTTATGAATTTATTATGTCTTTATAGGTATTTTCTTTAGTTTTAGTTTGAATAAATTTGAGTTATTTTAGTAACGTAACTTCAACATACTTCATCGAAATGAAATAACATATATGTATTGGTGTTTGGCTTAGTGTCATGTTCAGTGTCGGGGAAAGTTACTTTTAAAAGTAATGCGTTACAATATTGCGTTATTCCCTAAAAAGTAACTAATTATGTTACTTAGTTACTTTTTATGGAAAGTAATGCGTTACATTACTTTCTCGTTACTTTTTAAATATAAGCAGGGCTTGATTGTTTGTTTTTAATACAAGAAGTTCTATTTATAGCAAATATAAAAGTCTTTCACACCAAAAAGTGTAATGAATAAACCTCAGACTGAAGGACGAGTAAATCACGTCTGTACAGAAGAACACAGGAGAAGATCAACACTCTTCAGCAATAAAACAATGAAGCACAATTGTTAGTTTATTTAAAGTCATGTTTATTATTAGTATCACTGAACTGGATCATCAAAGGTCAGCAGCAAACACATCGGTTAATAAAATGAGATTAGATATATTTGTGTTGTTTAACATATTTAATTATTGCAGGTTTGCGTCATATTCTGAGTTTGTATTTCACTGTTTTAATTCATTTTGATGAATACTGAATCTGTTTTTTGTGAGTGGGATGAATTAATACACATTCATATTTAGTCTAGATTAGATCTACAGTGAGATCATGTTCACACGGCGCACTGTCATCAATAAATGGAGAAAAGTAACTCAAATATTTTCCTGTAAATTAAAAAGAAATGGGTTACTTTACTAGTTACTTGAAAAAAGTAATATTATTACGTAACTCGCGTTACTTGTAATGCGTTACCCCCCGACACTACTCATGACCATCGCTGGAGTTTGTATCGCTCTCTTGTGCTTTTCCAAACTCTTTCTTAGTCCCGCCCCTGCTCTCCTCTAATTGGACATCAGCTGTGCTGTGGCCACACCCATATGCCCCGACACTGCTTTATTATTGATTTCACCCATACTCATACCTTTTGTTGTTTTAATATTTTGAATTGCTTTTAGCTTTATTTTTTGTTTTCATTTAAATGTTTAGTTTTGAAATGTTGTTGTATGCATTTGTAATTTTATTTAATTTCTCCATTTTCCTAAATATATATATATATATAGTATATATATAGTATATAGACTTTTATCTTATAGTTTTAGTTACTTTTTCTTATTTGTGAGTCGCTTTGGATAAAAGCGTCTGCTAAAAGTAAAGTAAAACACTTGAATATAACATTAATAAGCAAAATGATGAAACAAGTTCATACACTTACAAGCGTCCAAATACGTTTAATAGTCACTGTAAATAGAAATAGTATGAAAATCAAAACATAAGCATACTTCATTCAGATATGACATATTATAACCATACAGTGACTTATATACTAATAATTTCCCCAAATCATTATTCTCAATTATCAGAGCAGAGATAGGCTATTAAATCATAACAAAACACATCATCAGAGTAACGTAACACGTGATTATTATCAGACAAACACTGTTTAAAACACCAGAACATGGTAATAATATCATATCTAGCGTAGACTCGCCCCCGCGGGACGTTGTTTATATATTTAGGAGTCAAATAATGAGATGTTACTCGCCGTGAACTCCGGAGTCCTGCAGCTCTCATGAAAACATCGCTGTGAATGTGAATCTCCACGATCAGGAGAATAAATCTGCCTGTGTTTGACCAACTTTAGCGAACACAAACAACCGGACGCTGCGCGCGGCAGCGGTTTATGAGGGATGCCGTCTCCATGGCGACGGGAACGATGCGCGAGCAAAACACACTCAGTGTTATCAGATGGGATAAGACGTTCAATCATAGATTCATATAAAGCATTAAATAATTACTCCAGAAACTCCCTCATCCGATGTTTAACTGTCACCACACACACCATAAAGATGATGATGATGATACAAGCACCAGTGTTTAACTATCACCACACACACACCATACATACATACATACATACATACATGATAAAGTGTTTAACTTCATGCACGCGCACCATAAAGATGATGATACAAGCACCAGTGTTTAACTATCACCACACACACACACACCATATATATAAATGAAAATAAAATCACTGGTGTTTAACTTCATGCACGCGCACCATACATACATGATGATAAAAGCACTGGTGTTTAACTTCATGCACGCGCACCATACATACATGATGATAAAAGCACTAGTGTTTAACTCCATGCACGCGCACCATACATACATGATGATAAAAGCACCAGTGTTTAACTCCATGCACGCGCACCATACATACATGATGATAAAAGCACCAGTGTTTAACTTCATGCACGCGCACCATACATACATGATGATAAAAGCACCAGTGTTTAACTTCATGCACGCGCACCATACATACATGATGATAAAAGCACTAGAGTTTAACTTCATGCACGCGCACCATACATACATGATGATAAAAGCACCAGTGTTTAACTCCATGCACGCGCACCATACATACACGATGATAAAAGCACCAGTGTTTAACTCCATGCACGCGCACCATACATACATGATGATAAAAGCACCAGTGTTTAACTCCATGCACGCGCACCATACATGCATGATGATAAAAGCACCAGTGTTTAACTCCATGCACGCGCACCCTGGTTTAGAGGTTGCATCGCAGGCTCGGTTTAATCTGAGGATCTGCTGCGGTCTGGTGGACACGAACAGAGATGCTGAGGACACATGCATCATAATATATATAATATAACCCTCTAACTCTAGCACTCTCTATTCTATATTTATTTTATCTAATCTGTCTTCTTTTTATTTAAAAAAAAAAAACACAAACATTTGAATCTATCAATTGCATATTTATTCTCTAACAGCTAGCTTTTCTTGTAAAACTAACACTAAGTTTAATTTTTTTATATTGTACATACTAGTTTTCTGAATAAAAAACAATCCTCCCTACGTGTACTGCGTTCGGCTAACAGGACTTGTAATAGCACTTGCATGTTGTTGCTCTTTTGTTGGTTTTGATTGCTTCTATAATGTCCTCATTTGTAAGTCGCTTTGGATAAAAGCATCTGCTAAATGACTAAATAATAAAAAATAATACTATCAGGGTTTCCAGAGGCTTTGATGACTGAATGCATCACATTCCCTGATTCAACAGTTATTAAATTACCATGCTTTTAATGTGGTACTAGATGCACTTGTAAAAAACGTTCCCTGTTAACTTTAACCATTCTTAGATAGCTATTACCTCTAAGGTAATTTCTGATATAGATGTTTTTTTTTACTTGCTTGTTTGTATTCTCTGTGTGGCAAAAAGTAGTAGGTTTTAAATTAGTAATCACAGGACACATAATCAGCAAATCGACAGAGGAATTATCAGCTGTCTGGCTGAGACCAAAACAGGGTTGCCAGGTCCCAGAATAAAATCTACCAAAACTGACTCAAACCCTTGCAAAAGTAATGATAACTAACCCAATGACCCCCCCCCCCCCCCCCCCCCCCAGCTGTGGGATTCCCATAAATGCCTTTAAAAAAGCTATTCATAAAGTGCTTTTCACAATACACACAGTTTCAAAGCAGCGATACAGAAAATGATGATGCTCATGTTTATTATTTTATTTATACAATTATTACAAGAACCTCGTAATGAAGTGTACAAGAAGCAAAATGTATCAAGAGTGCAAAGAGAAGCATTATCAGCATTAATTAATGATCCGACTTTGACTATTCAGCGAGCAGATAACGATGGTTATGAATACTTTTACGTACATCGAGACAATAAAAGGGACGTACATGATGAGACATTTTATAAGATTTAGAGACCTATAAAAAACTAATTGATGACATTTTACAAATGGGATTAGATGGGGAATAGATTAATGAACAATAATTAAAAATGAACATCCGGTTTTATAGCCTATACTTCACCAAAAACATTATAAATCACTAGAAGATCATCCAATGGGACCAATTGTTTCAGGGTATGGGTCATTGACACATACATTTCTTGATTTAACCGATAGTGGAAAAACTTCCATCCGATTTAAAAGACACTGATTTCTTTAATGAATTGAATCAAATTACTTACATAAGCACGATGGACTCGCTTGTAACACTGGATGTCACACATACATCTCATGAGGCAGGTTTTTACTGTAATGACAGCAGAGTACCATCACGATATAGTGCACCTTACAACATTAGTCTTAACCAAGAAATATTTTGTATTTGAGAGAGATTTTTATTTGCAAGGTACAGCGATGGGCACCAAACTATGATCATTTATTTATGGGTAAACTTGTCTATAACAACAATCCATTTCAGTCAAATATTATGCGATATATAGATGATTGTTTTATGATTTGGTCAGGTTCTGAACATGAATTAGATTCATTTGTGTTGTACATTAATTCGAAAATTACATCAATTAAGTTTACAATGAAAAACATTTTGTGATTCGATACATTTTTTTTGGACGTTAAAGTAACAAAGATCAATAAGTTACTATTATAAACGCAACACTTTTGTTTTTGCCCCCATTTTTCATGAGCTGAACTCAAAGATATAAGACTATTTCTATGTACACAAAAGGCCTATTTCTCTCAAATATTGTTCACAAATCTGTCTAAATCTGTGTTAGTGAACGAGATAATCATCCACCTCACAGGTGTGGCATATCAAGATGTGATTAGACAGCATGATTATTACACAGGTGTGTCTTAGGATGACACAATAAAAGACCACTCTAATGCTGATCATTTAAAATAATTGTGTTCAGTGTACAACGGTATTTCTAAAACCAACAGATCAAAACACAAAATATCTATTGACGGTTAAACCGATTGTAGTACTGCACATGAATTCGATGAACGAGGAAAACTGCTATTTCAATGATTTCGTTCTAAAAGGTATCCATAAAGCTGGTTAAATAATGCATTAGACAAGGTTAACACATTTAATGATATTTAAAACAAATATAAACCCAATAAAAACAAAGACAGTTGTTCAGTAAATTGTTCATTGACATACAATGAGCACTGTAATACAATAAAACCAATCATTTATAAACAGTGGCACATATTATCATCTGATGAGTCTCTAAGAGATTCAATGTAAATATCGCCCATTGTTCACCTTTAAAAGATCAGATATGATGATAAATTCAGATGTAGTGAGGAGACAAAAGACTGCATAGCCTATATACAAGGCAGAAAATGTGCCGCCTGCCGGTGTTAAGCCCAATTCTGACCCCTGCCAGATTATTACCCCCCTAGTGTTGATAGGGTTAGGGTGTGTGTGTGTGTGTGTGTGTGTGTGGGGGGGGGGGGGGGGGGGGGGGGTTAGGCAATCAGATAGCGATTTCAACGAGAGGGGTAATAATTTGTCACGGGGTCGAAAATGGGCACAACACCGGAATTTGTTGAAGTGTGAAGAGTCTATGAGTCCAGTAACACGGAAATGACATCTTGTATTACCTGTTAAACTCGTAATGTGATCTATATGTTAAAATGTCCTTGTCAAAATATATACATAGGAAAATCAGCACGTCATGAAATTACGAATTCATGAAGATATACAAGATATCACCTCTTCAGTAGCGAGACACGACATCAAGCGAGAGGTTTTTGGGTCTCGTCGAGGACGTAATATACATAAAGTAGCCTACTATTGAAACATTTTGGATTCATAAACTTAAATCCCTGTCATGAATGAAGAACTAGAACTTAACGTTTTCCTTTAATTGGTCGAATTCATCTTTAACATTTTATATAATAAATCTTGAGTACTTACAGTGAACACAATGATTGTTTATGACCATGTATTTCCACTGTTATACAATTTAAAGTTAATTGGTGGAGTACATATTGATGATCGTCTATTTAAACTGTAGGTTTGTATAATAGTGATAATGAGTAATTATACTTTTCAGACCAGGGCTGCGTTCAGCCCCGAAAAACGGTGCAAAAGGTTTATTAAACGGAAACGGTGATAGCGTTGAAAACCTTGTTCTGATGACACAAGAGTTGCAGCTACGGCAGCTGAGAAGGACATTTACGGAGCCTGATGAAATCTGTAACGGGGCGAACGAGACGTGAGGCGTGCGGATCCATGTGCAAGCTATTATTAATAGACATGGTCAAAAACACAGGCAGGGTCGAACAAATGGCAAACAGCTATATTGAGGGCAAGGCAGATGAGTACTCAAGTAAACGGGCGTGGTCTTCGATCGGAGAACAATATCCAGAGGCTTGACAAGAGAGATAATACAGGTACACAAGCAATGGACCAGACAGGAGCAAACAGAGTCCAAATGGACGGCAAAGGGGTAATCCAATATACAAGACAGAAGGTCAGGAACCAGACAACACGAAAAGACTTAAACTAAAATAAGAAACGGAAACTAGGAATGGCTCCGTAAAGCAGCTAACACTCGGAGAGTGAAAAACACAGATCAATACAGGAGACTGAACACAAAACCAACCACGGAAAGACTCGGTAAGCAGCTAACACTAGGAGAATGATGAACGCTAAACAATACTCGGCAGGGAAGAAGAGGAGTGTGTGATCAGTGCAATCAGCTGTGTGTGTCGTCAGTGCAATGCATGATGGGAATTGTAGTCTGAGGTGGAGTGCAACAGTTAGTGTAGTGCAAGAGTCCATGTGGTGCGCGAGTGACCTCTGGTGGTGAGTTAAAGGAAGCCCATGAACCGGATTCGTGACAGAATCGATATAAATACGTGTTTAATACTGCAAAATACACTCGATGTTACAGTCACTGCCGTCCAGAATCAAACAGAACATCCCAGTCGAGTGAAGGGATTTGTGGAAACTGGTTCATAATTATTGTGATCCAACATTTGCCTCATATTTCAGGATGAAAACACAAATGTTTCAGGTGAAGAATAATCCACTTCTTACCCCGAGACTGTGTTATGATTATCATTATTATTTTTATTGTGAGTATTAGGCTTATCATTATTGCTGATCACTGCTGTTGTGCTATGATATTGTAATATTTACCATTATATAATCAGAGGAGCATAGAAAGGTTTATGAAAGTGTCACTCCACAATACAATAGAAAATATATATGTATATATGTTACATTAATCAGAGTCTAGCACACCTTCAGGAAAGGATACGGACCAGAATACATTGCATTTATAATATTTAGACAGACTTAAAGAAGCTCCAGATCTATACTTGTGCTCTTATTATTTCAGTTATTTTGCCTTTAATGTAAATAAACATGTGCAAACAATATACTTGCTCTTGTGAATTCATATTGATGTTAATTACAAATTCATCATCATTATCATGTTGATATGCTATGTTACTATAAAACTCTCATGACAAACATGTCTTGTAATATCTTACAAGATATTAAGACACGTATTAAAGACTTCACTTGGACCCACTGTGCGAGCGGTCTCTTTAATACCGCGTGGTGTCTATACATGTTGCTGCTGATTGGTGCAACCACCAAACAAGAGAAAACGTATCTCAAACCCGTTGCACACCGCTTCCAGGATATTTCAGTCATTCTCACATCACTTCTTACAGTCCAGTTTGCCTTTATTTCTTTCATAAGGTTTAGGTTTATGTCACAGGCTGATGTTTTTGTCCCATGTGCTCTGCGTGATCTCGTTTCTGTCTCCCTTTAATGATGTCATTGGTTCAGGTGTGTCCTGTGTATTTAAGCCCCAGTCTGTTCGGTTTGTGTTGGTCGTGTCTCAATCGTCATGACCTGTGTGCTGGAGTCTATTAAAGACTGGTCCTTTGAGCTTCATCTTCATCGTCCCTCCGAGCGCAGTACCGTGACAGTTTTCTAGTTGTCAGGTTTTTTATTGAAAATGTTTAGACTGAAAACCAGACGTGCCGTTAAACACGTGTCAGTGGCTTCTGTGCATAAGATGCCATGCCAATTAATGCAAACGCCGCTGAATAATCACATTTAATCCAATCTTGAACCTGAAATATTGACATGGCGGAAATTTCACAAGTAATCTTCAAAAAACAAACATTTTCATAATGATTCTGTACCAAATTAACCGATGCTTGTATGATAGAAGAGTCCTGTTCTTATGAACATGAAGTGAAGAGTACAGTCTGATCACCCAAAGTATGTTTTTAATAATGATTATGGAAGTTTGCTTGCATTTAATCGGTGTATGTAATCAAATAGTTTCATATGATTAAGAGGGGGATCCTCAAATGCAACCATACTTTCTTTTATATTCATTTATTCATCATTCCATTGAATCATATAATAATTTAAGCCATTTATAAACTCATTGATTTGATATTATGTATAATTGTATTTTTCCATTGTTGTTATAGTCTTATAATGTGTGGTTTCAAGGGATATCTGTCTTCATGAGTAAGAGATCAGGTTTTTAATGTCACCGGATGTGCAGCGGTAATTTTCCATGGCTATTGTTTGTGGTATGAGTTTGTGTTCATCAGCATTGAAACATATGCGGCTGAGACTATTCAATAAGCTCTGCTCCTCGTATCATCACTTCGTCTCCTGCTTCTGCTCGTCACTGGATTTACTCGGTCAGCGTCTTGGCTGATAGAAGACTGTTGATGCAGTTTTGGGTACCAGACAAGATGCTGTTAACAGGTTTTGGGTATTAGACAACTTAGCGGACTTCTGTTACCATGTTCTGACAGGATCTGGCATCCGAGGATGATCTGATATTTCTAGTGTAGAGGCATGATCTAATAAATAATGTATTTATTTTTTACTGTAAACTCCAGTCTGCTTAACATAGAACTGTAGGAGATTAATAAAACATATGAAATATATTGATTAATATCTATGAATAAATAGAGAGAGAGTATAATGACAAATGCATTTAACAGAAGAACAAAATCAGTCTATGAATTATATACATATAGCAAAAATGGAAAATAAATAGGCTAAAAAAAATTGTGATTATGTAGTGTAAAAAATTCCCACCACACACAGGTGACAAAAGAGGCTTCTGTAAAGTGAATGTGACAACATAATTCACTGTGCATGATCATTAGTTTCATATAAAGTGTGTGTGTGTGTGTGTGTGTGTGTGTGTGTGTGTGTGTGTGTGTGTGTGTGTGTGTGTGTGTGTGTGTGTGTGTGTGTGTGTGTGTGTGTGTGTGTGTGTCTGTGTGTGTGTGTCTCTGTGTGTGTGTGTGTGTGTGTGTGTCTGTGTGTGTGTGTGTGTGTGTGTGTGTGTGTGTGTGTCTGTGTGTGCTGTGTGTGTGTGTGTGTGTGTGTGTGTGTGTGTGTGTGTGTGGGCATGTTTATGTGGTTTATGAGGACACAAATTTGTATAATGACATGGGTATGACAGGTATTACAAGGAGAAGGTGATTTATGAGGACATTTTCAGTGTCCCCATAATTTAAAACGCTTATAAATCATAGAGAGTGAGTTTTTTTGAGGGAAAGTAGAAATGCACCGTCTCCTGTGAGGGCTAAGTTTAGGTGTAGGGTAGGTGTAGGGCAATAGCACATACAGCTTGTACAGTATAAAAACCATTACGCCTATGGAAAGTCCCCGTAAACCATAAAAACCAACATGTGTGTGTGTGTGTGTCTGTGTGTGTGTTTGAGAGAGATAGTGTGTGTGTGTGTGTGTGTGTGTGTGTGTGTGTGTGTGTGTGTGTGTGTGTGTGTGTGTGTGTGTGTGTGTGTGTGTGTGTGTGTGTGTGTGTGTGAGAGACTCCTGTAATGAAGACGGGTCACAGCCTTCTAACGAAGAAAAGCGGATCACTTATCAGAAAAACTGATATAACTGATGTGCTCATTGAGAGTCTGCATTATTAATACTCAGATTATTTTACACACACACACACACACACACACACACACACACACACACACACACACACACACACACAGCTCCAGCATGATGCATGAAAGCACCATCCATCTTAATCAAAAACAAAACGGCTGTAGTAAGAAGTTAAGAAAACTCAATTATAATTGTAAAAATATGGTTTCTCTTAGAAAGCGTTATTATGGACTCATAATTTAGCCGGAAGCAACGGTTTGATGTTAAAAACATCTTAATGCTGGATTAGTTTCAGCTTTTGTCTTCTTCAGATGTTAACTGATGGACTGTGGATTATTGTGATGTTTTTATCAGACTCTCATTCTGACGGCACCCATTCACTGCAGAGCATCCATTGCTGAGACACTGATGCAGAGACACAAACTCATCCTAATCTCGGATGGCCTGAGAGTGAACACGTTTTCAGCCAAATTAAGTTTTTAGTTGAACTATTCCTTTAAAATAATCTTGTTTTCTCTTTGAATTAAGTTCATTTTTCAGACCAGGGTTTCAATAAGGAGGTTCAACCAACTCTGAGTTTAAACTAAGTTTACTTAAGGTATTTAAACTTCGCTAACACTATAAAAAGGGGGATGAAACTCGAAAGAAACTCAGGGTTTACTGAAAAAAAACCTGCTCCTGACCAGGGGTGCGTTTCCTAAAAGCATCATATGGTCACAAGTTCTGTCGTTACCAGCATAGTTCAACGATTCGGTGTTTCCCGAAACCATAGTTCAACCGAACGATCACAATCAGCGTCACAAACTTACACTCCAGCTCTCCACCCGGGTTAGAAACATAGTTTAGTCTTAGTAAGACACATGGGCTTGAATAAATGTGCTCTTTGGCACAACACTCAAGCTAACATGCAGCACTATCTAAATATAAATGCAGTTTAATTATGTATTTTTGCGCGTCCATTGCATAAATGCATAAGACGTGAGAGGGAACCTGCGATGAATCAAACATCAAATAAAGCACAATGACAGGGAACAAAACTCAGTAAATTAGTCACTAGTTGTCATGCTTCAACACACATAGCATCTTAGAGATCTCTAATCAGTTAAATAACAGAAGTTATTCCTCCACCTCATGCGTGTGACGTCATTAACAATGACCCTATGTTACTGAACCAATGTGCTTCAAACGACGGAGATGCGACCGTGTTCGGGACTAGCGTGTTCGTTCTCCGAAACAATGCATCGTACCATGGTGGTTAATCAGCGAGTCTTTGTTCGAGAAACACACCCCAGGTTAGGTCCAGAGTTATCCGGTAACTGACTCGGAGTATAAGTTACCTCTCTTTCAGAGACCGGCTTGGCTTACCCTGCTTTCCTCTCATTATGAAACAGAAAACCGCTCATTTCAGGGTTTACATACTCCGTTTACTCTTTTCTGAAACGAGCCCCTGATTGGCAGATATTCGTTCTTGTTTCTTGTCGTTTTTCTTGATTTATGAATGTTTAGATCAAAAATACTAAGCAGTAAAATCATTGTAAATTTAAGGGTTTTTACTGTGTTGGAAAAACAAAATGTGTAGTGGAACATGTCCAAATAAATATGCATCTGCGCTCGAGTCTACTGCCACACCGATCAGTTCAAGGTGCTTTCCCGATGATGAGGATGCTCATGAGGAAGACCATGATGAAGAATATCCACATGAAGATTCGGTCCATGACCTTGGCGACCTTCTTCCATTCGGCCACTTTTAGGCACGTGGCCTTTTGCTCGCGGAAGCAGTTGGTGATATATTCCACGTTCCAGACCAGCTTCGGATCGCACCCCAGGATCCCACCGCTGCAGTAAACACAGGGGTCAAAGGTCAGCGTGAAGGCGGCTGGTGTGTGTTTGTCGGGGCTGCAGGGGGCTTTAGGTTTCTCTTTGGGATGGAGCGTCTGGTTCCGGCTCTGACCGTGGAAAGACTCGGATTCCTCCATCGGTCTGAACGGAGAAGCGCAGCTCTCTCCGACCTCATAGACGAAGAAGATCCTGGACATGTAGTCGATGATGAGGACTTTGGCCCAGTGCGGCACCGGTTTGGCCTCGGCTCCACAGAAATGAATGTTCATGATGAAGATGGTCAAAGCAGTGGACGCTGTGATCATAGTCATCGTCGCTACGTAGTATTTACCTGACAGAGAGAGACGGAGCTCTGCGTCAGTATCTTTAGATTACAATAACAGATCATCCAATCAGAACTCATAATTACTCTCGCCAAGCATCAAATGAAGAAAAATACAAGCTTTGGAAAATTAATAAAATACACCAGTTACTTGTTTACTAGCAAACACCAACATGATCTGTGAATTACAATATTATATCAATAATCTTTCACTAACAGCTAATTAATTCCATATGATATATGTGTGTGTGTGTGTGTGTGTGTGTGTGTGTGTGTGTGTGTGTGTGTGTGTGTGTGTGTGTGTGTGTGTGTGTGTGTGTGTGTGTGTGTGTGTGTGTGTGTTGTGTTTGTGTGTGTGTGTGTGTGTGTGTGTGTGTGTGTGTGTGTGTGTGTGTGTGTGTGTGTGTGTGTGTGTGTGTGTGTGTGTGTGTGTGTGTGTGTGTGTGTGTGTATATATATATATAATATTTGTTATTATATATTATCTATTAATGTTAAATAAAGTTGCATCATCAGTAAGAAACTGGAAGTAAAATCAGCAGTCATTTTTTCATGTATAATAATCATATTGCGTACAAGGTTGTGCAAAATTCTACATTTTGGACTTGAATTGAAAACTTTATTGGAATTATAATAACATGAATTTACAATAAATACAGGTTATGAGTATAGACACTACCTTTCCAACTTTTGGGGTTGGTAAGATTTTAAATGTTTTAAAAGAAACCTCTTCTGCTCAAAAGTTTGCATTTATCTGATAAAAAAATAAGTAAAATATTATTCAAATGTAAAACAGCTGTTTTCTATGTGAATATGTGTTAAATGTAATTTATTTCTGTGATCAAATCTGTATTTTCAGCATCATTACTCCAGTCTTCAGTGTCACATGATCTTCAGAAATCATAATAATATGCTGCTCAAGAAACATTTATGATTATTATCAATGTTGAAAACTGTCGTGCTGCTCAATATTTTTCTGGAAAATGTGATACATTTTATTTTTTCAGTATTCACAGATGAATAGAAAGTTCAAAAGATCAGCATTTATTTGAAATATAAATATTTATTGACATTATAAATGTCTCTGTTTATTAATTTGCATTAGTTTCGGACCCCACTCACCGATCAGAGGAACGTTATCGGAGGGAGGCATGCTCTCCGCCACCATCATCTGGAA
>CM049831.1:29283774-29381274 GCA_027422435.1 Schizopygopsis pylzovi | reverse complement strand
GTGTCCGAACTAACAATATTACATAGTTTGTGCTGAATGATGCCCAATACAAATACGTCTCTACAAACACGTTGCTTCACAATGGTAATTAATCAATATACATACATGCATATCTAAAAATATTATCACTGTGTGGTGGTGCCATGTCTGAAAATATCATAGTGCATGTGCAATAAAGTGGTAATAGCGTCCAATCAAACTTTACGTGCGTTTCTAGTAAATATTACATCATGTAAACAATTGTTTATCCTACATATCATTACTCAGATATATAAAATACAAATTAATGATTTACACACACACACACAAAGAGAGAGACGCACACGCGCACGCACACACACAAACACGCACGCACGCACACACACACACACACGCACACGCACGCACACACACACACAAATATATAAACAAACAAATATACATACCAAAAAACGTTTTTCATTTTAATTGTAAAAGACTAAAAATGCTCCCGCTAAAAAACAAACACTTAATTAGTTAACTGCATTTATTTGTTAATTTGTGAATTGTTTAACTGTTCATTATTTGTGAATATGACTAGCCATTTCTGAGCGAAAATTGTAAAAATATATATATATTTATAAATGTAAGACTTTTCACTGCATGCAGAAAAACTGTTATCCATGTAATACAGGTATGCAACAAAATATTCATATGTAATATTACTAACATTATATTAATATAGCGTATATAGTTCATATACATTATATATATATTTTATGGTTAATTTAAGTAAAATACATTTCACAGATTTATTAGCTACTTTTAACTTAGGACGCTCTTATTGGCATAATTTCACTTTCATATTTGAGATGTCAGTGTGGTCTAAAAATCTGATATCACTCATAAAACAATCCTTACATTAGATATGATCAAAATCAATTCAGCTATTATAGAATTATAAAGTGTTAGTTACATATTTGTCTACTGCGCTGTAGTTTCTTCTAGAGTTTGAATGAAGATTTTCTCTTACTATATATATTATGCCAATATCTGTCTGCATTATTATATATTCTCTCTCTCTATATTATGCCAATATCTGTCTGCATTATTATATATTCTCTCTCTATATATTATGCCAATATCTGTGTGCATTATTATATATTCTCTCTCTATATATTATGCCAATATCTGTCTGCATTATTATATATTCTCTCTCTATATATTATGCCAATATCTGTCTGCATTATTATATATTCTCTCTCTATATATTATGCCAATATCTGTGTGCATTATTATATATTCTCTCTCTATATATTATGCCAATATCTGTCTGCATTATTATATATTCTCTCTCTATATATTATGCCAATATCTGTCTGCATTATTATATATTCTCTCTCTCTATATTATGCCAATATCTGTCTGCATTATTATATATTCTCTCTCTCTATATTATGCCAATATCTGTCTGCATTATTATATATTCTCTCTATATATTATGCCAATATCTGTCTGCATTATTATATATTCTCTCTCTATATTATGTCAATATCTGTCTGCATTATTATATATTCTCTCTCTCTATATTATGCCAATATCTGTCTGCATTATTATATATTCTCTCTCTATATATTATGCCAATATCTGTCTGCATTATTATATATTCTCTCTCTATATATTATGCCAATATCTGTCTGCATTATTATATATTCTCTCTCTATATATTATGCCAATATCTGTCTGCATTATTATATATTCTCTCTCTATATTATGCCAATATCTGTCTGCATTATTATATATTCTCTCTCTATATATTCTGCCAATATCTGTCTGCATTATTATAAACTCAGAAAGAAATACTTTTGCACTCTCAGCACATACAGATCATCCAAACATCACGTGCTCAGCCATGAAACTGCTGTTTATTTCTCGTTTCCACAAAGCAATAATAAATAAAGGCTTTGCCACATTGCTTTAATTTATACAGATCTGAATAGCTTTATTTACAGATGAACGCTCGTCTGTCGTTTATTTGTGTGTGTGTGTGTGTGTGTGTGTGTTTCTTCCAGTCTGGACTGTTTGAGGTTAACATCTGAGTGAAGGGACCAGAGGAGGTTCAAAAATGATGAAAGGGCCAATGATTGTGCAGGTGGGAGTACAGCCGAGTGCTGATTGGACGTGCACATGAGGGGGCGGAGCTAGAGTCAGCTTGCAGAACCAATCCGAGGGAGAGGATGATGATGAGGAGAGAGAAAGAAAAAAGGCACATTCAAACCAAAACAAGTAAACAAAAGAGAAGAGAGAGAAAGAGACGGAGGGAAAAGCGGTCAGTTCACCCGAAAATGAATGAAACCGTACATTTCTCTCTCTCTCTCTCTCGTGTTGTTCCAGACCTACGGAAGCCCATTTCTGCCACGCAATCAAACAATTAAGGTAATTGTGATTTTTTTATATCACAATTCTGAGTTTATATCACACAATTCTGACTTTTTTCTCAGAATCGCAAGATATAAACTCGCAATTCTGAGAAAAATCTGAATTATGACATCAACTAAGAATTCTGATATAAACTCAGAATCTTGAGACAAACAGAATTATGAAATATAAACAGAGAATTTTTAGATAAAAACCCAGAATTTTGAGACAAACTCTGAATTATGACACTCAGAATTTTGAGACAAATTCAGAATTATTAAATAGAAATTGTGAATTCTTTGATAAAAAAAAAACAGAATTTTGAGACAAATTCAGAATGATGATATAACCTCAGAACTATGAGATATAAACTCAGAATTTTGAGACAAACTCAGAATTATGACACTCAGAATTTTAAGACAAACTCAGAATTATGAAATATAAACTGAGAATTTTTTGAAAAAACCCAGAATTTTGAGACAAATTCTGAATTATGACACGCTCAGAATTTTAAGACAAACTCAGAAATATGAGATATAAACTCTGAATTATCCGATACAACTCAGAATTGCATGATATAAACTCTGTTTAGAGGGGAAAACTCAGAATTGCAAGAGTTCACATCTCGCCGGTTCTGACTTCTCTCTACAGAAGTCTGAATGAATTGTTTTATTTCATGGCAGAAACCAGCTTCTATACCAATCTGCATCATACAAGGAGGACGGGAGGAGGTCTTTACAGCCCAATCCCCAGCCGGTCTTTATACAGACACAGCTGGAAGACAGAAACACAGTCAGACTGGTTTAGATGATGAAGAGACAGATGAGGAGGAGGAGATTTGGGGAGGGGTTGTGTCAGATAAGGTGCTTCGGCCCCTCGGGCTGGACTCAGTTACTAAGCAGCAGTTCTGTCGCCGTCTCCACGTCCCAGGATTTCGACGATAACGCCACTATTACTGCGTTCTGAGGAGAAGAGAAGATGAGGATAAACTTCATCTGTCATAACAAAACCAGAAGCTGCATCACAATTACCCCCCTTCATAACAGTGAGCACAATTACTCAATCCCAGCACACATATAGAAGTATGCGCATATGGACAAATATTTGGCACAGACGTGCAACAGAAAGAGACGTTTGTGATTATTATTTTCCAGCTTTGAAAAAATGCAATGAATGTGATATACACAAACGTATGGAAGATTGTTTCTGCCACAGAATAATAATAAAAAAAGGTCATTGTGATTTTTCTCTCACAATTAAGAGTTTATTAATCAGAATTCTGATATCGCAGTTCTGATTTGATCTTGAGGGGTTTTTATTTCATAATTTATAGCACACAGTTCAAACTTCTTTGTAATTCTGAGAAACAAAGTACAGGTTGTGAGCTATAAATTCAAACTGTCTTTTATTTTGATTCATATGCGATGTCACTGTGTGTGTATTTACTCACTTTCTCAAAGCCCATAGCGCAGAGCTTGTCTATTTTACGTGTGTAGTCCGGACTGGACACGGGAGCTCCCGCGTAAACATGTGACCAGAGTCGAGCCGTCTGCTTGAACATCTCTGGGTTCTGTTTATACTTACAGACAGGAAATAAAGAACGTTAAAACAGGAAGTGACTCAAAACATGCTTTTTATATCAGCACGTCATTTGATGTTTTTCTAGTATAAACTGTGGTGGTTTATATCCACCACTCTTCAAAAGTTGAGATTTTAAAAATGTTTTTGAAAGAAGTCTCGTCTGCATTTATTTGATACAAAAATACAGTAAAAACTTGAAATATTACTACAATTTAAAATATCTGTTTTCTATGTGAATATGTGTTAAAGTGTAATTTATTTCTGTGATCAAATCTGTATTTTCAGCATCATTACTGCAGTCTTCAGTGTCACATGATCTTCAGAAATCATAATAATATGCTGCTCATGAGACATTATAACATTATCATCAATGTTGAAAACATTGTTGTGCTGCACAATATTTTTGTGGAAATTAATTCATTTTATTTTTCAGGATTCACAGATAAATAGAAAGTTCAAAAGATCAGTTATTTACTTAAAATGAAATTTTTTGTGACATTATACAAGTCTTTACAGGCACGTTTGATCAATTTAATGCTTAACATTAATTAATAAAAAATATACAAATTGAACAGTCGTGTACATCCACATTACTGCATGTTTTTTATATTCAAAATCTAAATTCATCAGCAGTAAATTCATTTTCTTGTAACTCATTTCAAAAAGTGAAACTTTCATATATTTTAGATTCATGACATTTTAAGAGTTTAATTTTGATGATTAGAGCTTACAGCTCATGAAAGTCAAAAATCAGTATCTCAAAATACTTACATTTGAGTTTCAATAAATGATCATCCATACAGTATAAATTATGTTATCTCTTGTTCTTTGAAAGCACAATAATGGGGAACACTGCTGACTTGGCAATGGTCCAGAAGACGATCAATAACACCCTCCATAAAGAGGGTAAGTCACACAGGGTCATTACTGAAAGGTGTGGCTGTTCACAGAGTGCTGTATCAAAGCATATTAAAATGCAAAGTTGACTGGAAGGAAGAAATTGGGTAGGAAAAGGTGATTTTTGCATTGATGCAGCAAATCATGCAAAAGGAGGCACAACCTAGTGTTGAGTGCATAGAAATGAACATACTTTAATTTCAGAAGCCTGACATTTCAGTTAAAAATATCCTTTTTTCTTTCACGATTATTTAACTGTACATCAGCAAAGATTTTTACTTTGAAATGCGCAGCACTCACATTAACTTCATTTAATCTTGAAGTGTAATAATCACATTAGAAAGCATCACAATTCATTTTTTCCTGCCCTTTGTTACACCATTTAAGATACGCAAGACTTTTATGGCCTTGAATTTGATCAAACTAAAAGGACATTTTTTTAAAGGACCCCGAATGCTACATGAAAGGCATTTTTACAACACTTTTTGTTGCACACAGGGATGGGCGATATATTATCGATCTAAATATTGAGAAAATCATCTTTAAATTTGTCCAAATTAAGTTCTTAGCAATAAATTTTACTAATACAAAATTAAGTTTTGATATATTTACAGTAGGAAATTTACAAAATATCTTCATGGAACATGATCTTAATATCTAATGATTTTTGGCATAAAAGAAAAATCGCAAATTGTGACCCATACAGTGTATTGTTGGCTATTGCTACAAATATATCCCAGCGACTTAGGACTGCCTTTGTGCTCCAGGGTCACACATCTTGTTGCAATCTTGTGTTTATTGTCTTCAACTTTCCTCAGTTAAAATTTCTCGATCTGCATTTTATTCAGTGATAACTGGATAGGTCTGTCGATATTAGGGATTTCCTGGTGCTATTACTTCTGCGATGCATGTGTGGAGTTTCTATGCAAGAGCGCCCTCTGGCTTCCAGGATGAATGAAACAGTCCTTACATTACATGTGTAGGCTAATCAGTAATGCTCACTCTAATTGGGTCAAAATAAGAAAGATAATACTTTTTCCTAAAGAAACAGGATTCCATGAATTATCGTCATCGATATCGTTAATAAATACCAGAAATATCGTGATATATTTTCAAGCCCATATCGGCCATCCCTAGTTGCACATTCCCATCATGAGCCCAAAACCTCTACCTGATTGGCAACTACTGCGTCCTGTGGATCGTCTGGCTCAGCGGCGGCCAGAAGCGCCTGTAGTGACAGTAAGACCGTTCGGAGGGTCATCGCCGCCGCCCTGAAACACACACAGCTTCAGCTCCAGCGCTTCACTTCTGTACTGTGTGTTCAGTGAGATCTTACCACTGGTCCTTCAGGATGTCCAAACAAATGGCCCCTGTTACTGAGCTGATGTTGGGATGCCAGATCTTCGTCATAAACCGAAGCTGAAAAACACCAGTGGACGAAGGCAATAGTCATTTAAAAGATATTAGTCAAAAATAGAGGTGAAGCCAGCTTCAGTCACAATGATTCTTGATTCATCTACATTTTAAACTAGGAACAAGTTAAGAAAAAGAAAAAATAAACAAAGAAAAAATAAATAAGTGATTTTTGTGCAAACATATTTATATAACTTAAAGCAAAGTAATTATTACAGTAAAACTAAAACCATTAAAAAACACATTTTGAGTATTGAAATATAATATAAAGAAACTAAAAAAAAAATTCATCTAGCTGCCAAGATAACATTTCTCATTTTCATTTAGTTTAACTTTGTCCTAAAATAACTAAAAATAAATGAATAAATAAAAACTATGTTGACACAAAAAAGTTAAATGAGAAAAACATACAACAAAAAAAAGCAAAATAAAATGTTTTTAGTTTAAATTGATGTAGTAAGATAAACTAAATAAAATGATAACATAAAACACATTATAAACTATATGGGCATGCTTAAAATATTAATAAAAGAACAAAAACAGAAGCAAAACATAGAATTTAACTATGATTAAAGTGAAAATATTAAAATAAAATCCAATTCAAAATATGAACAAAAACTACACACACACACAGAGACACACGCACAGAGACACACAAACGCACAGAGACGCACAGAGACACACACACACACACGTGTCGCACACACACACACACACACACACACACACACACACACACACACACACACACAGACACACACTCACTCACTCTCGCTCTCACACACACACACTCTCTCTCTCTCACACACACACACACACACATGTTGGTTTTTATGGTTTACGGGGACTCTCCATAGGCGTAATGGTTTTTATACTGTACAAACTGTATGTGCTATTGCCCTACACCTAAACTTAGCCCTCACAGGAGACGGTGCATTTCTATTTTCCCTCAAAAAAAACTCACTCTGTATGATTTATAAGCGTTTTAAATTATGGGGACACTGAAAATGTCCTCATAAATCACCTTCTCCTTGTAATACCTATGTCATACCCATGACATTATACAAATTTGTGTCCTCATAAACCACATAAACATGCCCACACACACACACACACACACACACACACTACACACACACACACAAACGACATCACACACCACACACACACACACACCACACACAACAACACAACACACACACACACACACACAGCACTGCTAGTCAACAGCACCCTAATATCAAAAATCATGTAAATACAGCCCCACATGATTCTGAGCTAGAGTCTGAACAACAAACCCAGTTGAACTAGATCAGCCAGTATTCTGACTCGGCAGAACATCATCGTCTCGTTACTCACCTTTGGCGGATTAAATGGATATGTCTCTGGAATTTTGATTTCTAGTTGATATCTGCCACCTACAAAACAAGACAGAAAGTCAAGCAAAAATCAAAGCAAGATATTAAATCATCATCATAGCTAAGCTAACAAAAATATAGTCCAAGAAACATTTGCTAATGTTCACATTCAATTATAACATCGTTACTTCGGAGTGTTCTCTGAACATTTAAAACCAAATGTATTTGGTTATGTGAATGCTAATGGAACATTCCATGTGATCATTTTACAAACATTCTAAGAATGTTACGTTTGAAAGTTCTCGGAACATTCTGAAATGAATAGTAACATTTAAAAACATAACTAACTGACATGTTTCAGCAAACAACACTCCATGAATGAAGTATAGTTTAAATAATGTTGTGCTGACATGATTAAAGACCAGATAACTCGGAGGGAACGTTACTGAAGAACATTTGATCAGAACTTTGAGAGACTCTTTCCAGAATAACCACACTGTCATGGGAACAAATAGCCTATGTATGTTTCATAAATATAATGCAAAATATAATTTAGCAACTGGTAGAAAGAAAAGCACGTTATCAGTGCATTTGCTCAATTCAAGTGTTGCAACACATATGTGCTCTGGTGTATTACACATGGTCTGAAAATTAAAGCATATACTGCAGAGATATATATATGCTAAATACTGCAGATATCTTTGCAATCATAAATGGTATTTCAGATCTAAAATGAAGAGGTTTTCAGAAACACACAGTCAGCGGTTGTTTTCTCTGACCTTCATAAGGCGTATCTGGCGGTCCCGCGATCTCTCCCTTTAGCTCGGTGAAATTCTCATCCACTAAATCCACCTTGATCTGGTTTTTACTCGTCTGTCAAATAAAGCGTCAGAACAATTAGTCAACAACTGACATAGTTTTCTAGATCAAGATGTCATTATATGCCACTTTTGCTTAATTGCACATAATGACCACACTAATGCACATACACAGTGTTTCCATTAATGCACATTGTCGTTATTGTGTCCCTTGAGTATTGTGTTGCATAGCACAATATGAATATCATTATTGTGCATATTGTATTTATTGCATATTATGTATAATAGTGATGTCTTTGTTGTGTGGTGGGTGCATGTGCATCACTTGTTAGTGTGTATTGGGTGGGTGCTCCACCAGAGTTTCACTTGTACATGGACAAATGACAATAAAGTACTTACTTACATTTTAAACCCATTCCACAGAATTCAGTGTTCCTGTGGCTCAGTGGTAGAGCATTGTGTTAGCAGCACAAAAGGTTGTGGGTTCAATTCCCAGGGAAACACACATACTGATAATACATGTATAACCTGAATGCACTGTAAGTCACTTTGGATAAATGCATAAATGTAAATTCAGCCAAAATGAGAGCAGAACATGTCTAGATAGTCTGGATTGGGTTTCCACGGTTGGGAATGCCAAAATTGAGTTATCTTTAAAGTTAACATTTGAAATTTAAAAATCAAATTCAAGACCACAACCATCAAAACTGAATTCAAAATTCAAACCCAAAAGCTAAAACTACCAATTCTTGCAAAAATAATAAAAGTAATTAATTTAAAAATGCTGTATTTGTGGTACAGAGATGGTAATCATATAGAAAGATCATGTAATGTGGTATTTCTATTATACTCCATTGTACTTCAAACAAAACAACATGATATGGTGGTTCTGGGTATTTGTGGATGACGGCTGTGGAAACTTCATAAAGTCACACTGCACTTACTAAAGTAACGTTATGTTACACCCAATTTAATATAAGTTTAATGAGTATTTAAATAGGGATCAACGATTTAGCTAGATGGTAAATTCAATTGATTTGTACCTAAGTATTACTGTTAAAAGTTTCGCACAACACTCAATAGTACATATCGCACGTGTTATTTACAATACAAACATTAATCAGGTGATTATAATAAAAATGCATGTTCGTACAAATCAAAACATTGCTTGATTGTATAATCGTCGTGATTTTTTCGATGCTACACGATGCTATCAGACCACAACCTCGATACAACTGAAATAAAAGTTCACAAACCAGTCAGTCTACATAAATTATCCCAAATATTAACTGTCGTGAGTCTAAAAACGATAGTTTGAATGTCAAACGGGAGTGAATGTGTGTGTTTATGAAGCTAGCTGGCCTTGTGTTAGCACGCGGCTAATAATAACAACACTCACACTCACAGGCCTTTATTAAAAACACACACACACACACACACACACACACACACACACACACACACACACACACACACACAGGAATACGCTACACATCTAAACACCGCATCAACACAATAAGCGCGATGTAAACGATTTAATTAATACATGTAACGTTAACGTTAACGTTAGAGGCCAGAACTGTGATGTGACTCGGTTCGGCGGGTTTGGACTCGTTTAGCAACGCGGTTCGGCCTGGACGAGACAAACACCCCATAATATCCTCCCAAACCACCCATCTGACAAATCAAACACACATGAAACTGCGTTATCTCAATGCACGAGTCCAAACAGCAGCATCGGGTTCGGTCCGGATCAGATTAATCTCACATGAATAAATGCACGCGTGAGTCATGAAACATTATGAAAAGATGATTGACAGCTGTCATGTGAAACGCACCTCTTCGCTTTTAAGGACCTCTTTAAACTCCCGTTTGATCCGCTGGACCGCGATGTTGGCCATGCTGTTCATTTACACACACCAGCACCAGCACACACACACGCGCACGCATTCACACACATACAAGCGCGCGCACGCACACACACACAGACATCTCTGTCTCTCTCTGGTCTCGTGTTTTTGTAAATTTGACACCTTAAAAATAAAAGTTGAGTCGTCTCAAAATAGGGTCCGTCCCGCATCAGAGCCATCAAACGATCACCAAACACCTTCTATATAAAATCTCCTGCTGAAAGCATCACTCAGAGTGAGTCGGGTTTCACACAACTGGTGAATTGTCTTTTTGAACAGGTGTAAAGCTAGAGGAAATATAGAGGCTGCTCTGAAAGCAACTGAGCTCCAGAAATACCGTTTAAGATGAAGATCAGAACGCGACAGACACACGCTTCATTAGTGCTGAATATAACACTGACTGCAAGAACAGCAAATACAACACGCTTAAAGAAGACCAACAACAAGCTCCTAATGAACCCTTCACGACTCTGTGTGTTATCTGATCACGAGCTGCTCTAATGCTGCATTCACGAGCCTTCACTCTGACGTCATACAGCAAAACATCAATCAAACCAAACCATAGGCCTACAGCCTATAATAAAAGCATGGTTCATTTTCTTAAGGGATTTGTATTTTATGTGTTTTGTTATACTTTAGCCTACTGTGTTAATGATTTTAAGTTTTGTACTGTTTAATAAAAAAAAGAGAGAACGAAAAAACTGACTCAAATGATTCGCGGTCCCGAACTGACTCAAATGATTCGCGCTCCCGAACTGACTCAAATGATTCGCGGTCCCGAACTGACTCAAATGATTCGCGCTCCGCGGTCCCGAACTGACTCAAATGATTCACGCTCCGCGGTCCCGAAATGACTCAAATGATTCGCGCTCCGCGGTCCCGAACTGACTCAAATGATTCACGCTCCGCGGTCCCGAACTGACTCAAATGATTCGCGCTCCGCGGTCCCGAACTGACTCAAATGATTCACGCTCCGCGGTCCCGAACTGACTCAAATGATTCGCGATTCGCGATTCGCGATCCGCGGTCCCGAACTGACTCAAATGATTCACGCTCCGCGGTCCCGAACTGACTCAAATGATTCACGCTCCGCGGTCCCGAAATGACTCAAATGATTCGCGCTCCGCGGTCCCGAACTGACTCAAATGATTCACGCTCCGCGGTCCCGAACTGACTCAAATGATTCGCGATTCGCGATTCGCGATCCGCGGTCCCGAACTGACTCAAATGATTCACGCTCCGCGGTCCCGAACTGACTCAAATGATTCGCGCTCCGCGGTCCCGAACTGACTCAAATGATTCACGCTCCGCGGTCCCGAACTGACTCAAATGATTCGCGCTCCGCGGTCCCGAACTGACTCAAATGAATCACGCTCCGCGGTCCCGAACTGACTCAAATGATTCGCGCTCCGCGGTCCCGATCTGACTCAAATGATTTGCGCTCCGCGGTTCCGAACTGACTTAAATGATTCACGCTCCGCGGTCCCGAACTGACTCAAATGATTCGCGGTCCCGAACTGACTCAAATGATTCGCGCTCCGCGGTCCCGAACTGACTCAAATGAATCACGCTCCGCGGTCCCGAACTGACTCAAATGAATCACGCTCCGCGGTCCCGAACTGACTCAAATGAATCACGCTCCGCGGTCCCGAACTGACTCAAATGATTCGCGGTCCCGAACTGACTCAAATGAATCACGCTCCGCGGTCCCGAACTGACTCAAATGAATCACGCTCCGCGGTCCCGAACTGACTCAAATGAATCACGCTCCGCGGTCCCGAACTGACTCAAATGATTCGCGCTCCGCGGTCCCGAACTGACTCAAATGAATCACGCTCCGCGGTCCCGAACTGACTCAAATGATTCGCGCTCCACAGTCCCGAACTGACTCAAATGATTCGCGCTCCGCGGTCCCGAACTGACTCAAATGAATCACGCCCCGCGGTCCCGAACTGACTCAAATGATTCGCGGTCCCGAACTGACTCAAATGAATCACGCTCCGCGGTCCCGAACTGACTCAAATGAATCACGCTCCGCGGTCCCGAACTGACTCAAATGAATTACGCTCCGCGGTCCCGAACTGACTCAAATGATTCGCGCTCCACAGTCCCGAACTGACTCAAATGATTCGCGCTCCGCGGTCCCGAACTGACTCAAATGAATCACGCTCCGCGGTCCCGAACTGACTCAAATGATTCGCGCTCCGCGGTCCCGAACTGACTCAAATGAATCACGCTCCGCGGTCCCGAACTGACTCAAATGCCTCTATAATTTATTCAACAAAAACATGTGGACATCACAACCTTTACAAAAGTTAATCATGGGTTTCGTAGTAAAACTGCTTAATTTTCTTTTGTGTGAGATTTGAGTGGGGGGCGGGGGAGTCGTGGCTCAATGGTAGAATGGTCGGACTCGTAATCCAAATTACGTGTGTTCACTGCTGTGTGTGTGTTCACGGTGTGTGTGTGTTCACTGCTGTGTGTGTGTTCAAGGTGTGTGTGTGTTCACTGCTGTGTGTGTGTTCAAGGTGTGTGTGTGTTCACTGCTGTGTGTGTGTTCAAAGTGTGTTTGTGTTCAAGGTGTGTGTGTGTTCACTGCTGTGTGTGTGTTCAAGGTGTGTGTGTGTTCACTGCTGTGTGTGTGTTTAAGGTATGTGTGTGTTCACTGCTGTGTGTGTGTTCACGGTGTGTGTGTGTTCACTGCTGTGTGTGTGTTCACGGTGTGTGTGTGTTCACTGCTGTGTGTGTGTTCAAGGTGTTCAAGGTGTGTGTGTGTTCACTGCTGTGTGTGTGTTCACGGTGTGTTTGTGTTCAAGGTGTGTGTGTGTTCACGGTGTGTGTGTGTTCACGGTGTGTGTTCACTGCTGTGTGTGTGTTCACGGTTTGTGTGTATGTGTGTTCACGGTTTGTGTGTGTGTGTGTTCACTGCTATGTGTGTGTTCACTGCTGGTGCGTTCACGGTGTGTGTGTGTGTTCACTGCTGTGTGTGTGTGTTCACGGTGTGTGTGTTCACAGTGTGTGTGTGTTCACTGCTGTGTGTGTGTTCACGGTGTGTGTGTTCACTGCTGTGTGTGTGTTCACTGCTGTGTGTGTGTGTTCATGGTGTGTGTGTGTGTTCACGGTGTGTGTGTGTGTGTTCACGGTGTGTTAGTGTTCACTGCTGTGTGTGTGTTCACGGTGTGTGTGTGTTCAAGGTGTGTGTGTGTGTTCACTGCTGTGTGTGTGTTCACGGTGTGTGTGTGTGTTCACTGCTGTGTGTGTGTTCAAGGTGTGTGTGTGTGTTCACTGCTGTGTGTGTGTTCACGGTGTGTGTGTGTGTTCACTGCTGTGTGTGCTCACGGTGTGTGTGTTCACGGTGTGTGTGTGTGCACTTTGGATGGGTTAAATGAAGAGTATTTGGCTGTATGTCGCGTCACATTCACTTTTTTTCCAATAAAATCCTGCTTATGGCACACATTTGGCTTCCAGCAGCGGCCCTGATAAAGATGTCTCCACGATCTGCTTTTGAAGAAATATGGTTGTATCGTGCTACAGCACACATTCTATCAGCTGCAGTTCTGGCGCCGCCGTATCAATATACTGTACAGCACCACAAACATTCACATCAGTAAGAAGATATTGTGAAGAATGCGGGAAACCAAACATTGGTCCACATTGACTTTGACTGTACAGGGAACACTGGACCAGCAACTGTTTGGTTCCCTATCGAGCTGTCACGAGACATCACGGAGATTTCTCCGTTATGGGAACTCCTTCCCTTCAACCTTTCCTGAAGTCCTATTGGCTCACGCCAGTCAAATGACTGGCCAATTGTCGCAAAGCATGCAAATATGACGAGCTCGAGACAGTATAAATGCGATGCTCGCGACAATTAAATCAGAATCTTTTACTTCACCTTGAATTCGTGATGGCTTCAGTGTGTAAGATCTGCGCGGGTCCGCGTGCTCCGGGCCCGCCGCGATGTGGTTCGCGGCCTGTTCGGGGTGGGGCTCACTGCCGCCAGCGTGCCGCTGGTGAGCCCCCCCTCTCCTGGCGGCGGGAGCGCCGTCTTGCCGTGCCGCCGAACCCAACGGTCGCCGCATTCGCCGATTTCCTTCCCCGAGGACTGTTTCCGCCCCCCTTCCAATATTGAGGGATTCGTAGCTTTTGGCCACGAGGAGGGCGACGAGGCCATGTCCATCTCGGCCTCGGAGAAGGACGGTTGGGCTGGATCGGAGCCCGAGCAGCTAGGCAGCTCAGAGCCTTCAGGCCTCCAGGAGGAGCTCGTGAGGGTTCTGTCGAAAGCTGTTCAGGAGTTGGAGCTCACCTGGAATCCTCCGGAGGAGCCTGTCAGGAGTAAGCTCGACTCGTGGTACTTCAGGTCCACACGCAAAGCTGACGCGAGGACATCGGTGCCTTTCTTCCCCGATGTTCACGAACAGCTCGTGAAGACGTGGTCTGCGCCCCAATCGGCGCGCGTCCATTCCAACACGCAGGCCATGTTCTCCCACGTGGATGGGGCGGAGGCCCACGGTTACGTGCGCTCTCCCCCCGTCGAGGAGACCGTTGCTGCACACCTGTGCCCTGCAGCAGCGAAGTCCCTAGGCCCGGACATCAGCCTTCCGTCGAAGCCGTGCAGAACCACCGCCCATCTCGCTAATAAAGCGTATGCCTCTGATGGCGAGGCGGCATCAGCGTTGCACGCCATGGCAGTGCTGCAGGTGTTCCAGGCCAAACTCCTGCAAACGGCGGAGGGCGGAGTCCTCACTCCTGAGGCGACGAAGGATCTGCGCGCTGCGACGGACTTCGCGTTGATGGCGACGAAGCGAGCGGCCCAGTCTGTGGGTAAGGCCATGGGCTTTATGGTCGTCCTTCAGAGGCACCTCTGGCTAAATTTAGCTGACCTCAAGGATGCCGATCGTAAGGTGCTCTTAAACGCTCCTATATCTCCCTCCGGCCTCTTCGGTGATGCCGTGGAGACCATAACCGAGCGATTCGCTGAGACTCAAAAGCGCGCGAAAGCTATGAGTCACGTGATGCCTAGACGCGCCCCCCAGCAACAGACGGCTAGATCCAGATCTTCGTCAGCGCATGGCTCTGCCCAGCGGAGAGATTTTCCCAGGCCTGCCCAGGCTGGGGCTACTGCTACTGCTCCTCGACAGGAGCCAGACGTCCGGAGGAAGGTGTGGGGCTCCGGCAGGAAGCGCCAAGGTCAGCGGAGAAGCCCGCGACGCGACTCTCACCCGCCCCCGGCTGCTAAGCCGTCTTCCTGACGATCGGAGGGAGGGAGGAGAGCGCGAGAGCAGCCCGACTCCCAAGCGCCCAAAGTTCAGCTGCTCAAATGTGTGTGTGTTGAGTGTCCATTCAATAAAGATGCATACTTTCTCACAAAAAGAGCTTTCTCCTCCTCACTCAATAAATGCGGCTCCCCTTGCCCCGCCTCAGTGCAGTGCAGGTCCGCATCCAACACAGGTTATAGCCGCGCACCCAACGACCGAGCCGCTAAAGCCGCTGCGTCAGTTCATAAGCGCATGGAAGGTTATTCCGGGAATCTCGCGTTGGCTACTCAACGTGATAGAGCGGGGATATACTCTTCAATTCAGACGCAGACCACCCCGTTTCAATGGCGTGGTGCAGTCTCTAACATCGCCTCGAAATGCCCGGGCTCTGAGGCAAGAGATTGGCTGTCTGCTCGAGAAAGGAGCAGTAGAGCGAGTCCCACCACACGAGCTGGAGAGCGGGTTTTACAGCCGCTACTTCGTGGTACCCAAGAGGGATGGGGGGCTTCGCCCAATTCTGGATCTCAGACCCATCAACAGAGCGCTTTGCGAACGTCCGTTCAGGATGTTAACGCTGAAGCAGATCCTGGCGCAGATTCGCCCCGGGGACTGGTTTGCGTCCGTGGATTTGAAGGACGCGTACTTTCACATTCAGATAGCGCCGCATCACAGACGGTTTCTGAGGTTTGCTTTCGAGAACACAGCGTACCAATACTCTGTTCTCCCGTTCGGGCTGGCTTTGGCCCCGCGCACATTTTCAAAGTGCGTGGATGCAGCACTTTCCCCCCTCAGAGCGAGCGGGATGCGCATCCTAAATTATCTGGACGATTGGCTGATTTTAGCTCAGTCCCGGGACACGCTACTCAGCCATATAGACTCGCTGCTTATTCACCTGGAGTCCCTAGGGCTATGTGTGAACAGGCGAAAGAGCATTCTCGCCCCGAGTCAGTCCATTCTGTATTTGGGAGTTTGCATGGACTCCCTAGAAATGAGAGCCCGCCTCTCGCGAGAGCGCGTGGCGGCCATTTTGTCTTACCTGCGCCATTTCAGAGAAGGCAGCTCTGTTCATTTGAAAGAATTTCAGAGACTACTGGGACTCATGGCGTCAGCTTCGGCAGTGTGTCATCTGGGCTTATTACACATGCGACCACTGCAGCTGTGGCTGAAAACTCGAGTCCCCTGGACAGCATGGACCTCGGGACGTTTGAGTATCGCGGTCACCCGCGGCTGCATCGAAGCTCTGGCTCCGTGGCGCAACCCGAATTTCTTCAGCCGGGGAGTCCCCCTGGGGTTGGTGACCTCACGCGTGGTGGTCACAACAGACGCATCGACGCTCGGCTGGGGAGCGGTGTGCGAGGGGATGCCAGCTTCGGGGCAGTGGTCAGAGCCTCAGATCCGGTGGCACATAAACCGATTGGAATTGGAAGCAGTCTTTTTAGCTCTGAAGGAGTTTCAAGCACAACTGGAACGGCAGCATGTACTGATTCGCACCGACAACACGTCTGTAGTCTCGTACATAAATCGCCAGGGCGGCGTCCGTTCAAAGGCTTTGTGCAAACAGGCAGCGATGTTACTGCTATGGGCGGATTCTCGCCTTCTATCCATCAGAGCAACGCACATCCCCGGTCTTTTGAATCGCGGGGCGGACATGCTTTCAAGGAGGAGAATTCCTCAAGGGGAATGGAGGTTACACCCCGAGTCGGTTCGGATGATTTGGAACCTCTACGGGGAAGCAGAAGTGGATTTATTCGCTACGAGCGAGAATGCACACTGCCCGTCGTTCTTCTCTCTGTCCCACTCCCCGTTGGAAGGGGACGCGCTCACAGCGCGCTGGCCGACAGCCAGGCTTTATGCGTTTCCTCCGATCAAGATATTGCCTCTGGTGTTATGCAAGATCAGGGAGGAGCGAGCGTCCGTCATACTCATAGCTCCGAACTGGCCGAACCAGCCTTGGTTTCCGGACCTGACAGAGCTGCTGATAGCCCCCCCCTGGCCGATTCCGGTCAGGAAGGACATGTTATCTCAGGTGGACGGCTCGGTGTGGCACCCGAACCCAGAACTATGGAACCTTCATGTGTGGTTGCTTCAGGGTTGTCAGGGGAGCTAGATGCATTGCAGGCTCGTGTGGTCGACACACTCACGGAAGCGCGAGCACCCTCTACAAGACGATTGTATGCCTTAAAATGGGGAGTGTTTGTGAAATGGTGCCATCAGGCTCACATCAACCCGGTTGTTTGCACCGTGTTGGATGTTCTGAGTTTCCTGCAGTACAGGCTGGATAGTGGATCGTTACCCTCGACACTAAAAGTCTATGTGGCGGCCATTGCCGCGTTCCGTTCACCGCAGGGTGGCCAGTCGATTGGCAGAGACCCCATGGTGGTGAGTTTTCTTAAGGGAGCGAGAAGGCTACACCCTCCGAGGCCACCTTCGGTTCCGCCTTGGGACCTAGAGGTGGTATTAAGAGCTCTCTCTCAACCACCTTTTGAGCCGTTATCATCAGTGGGTTTGAAGGAGCTGTGTCTCAAAACTGCACTCCTTCTTGCACTCGCGTCAGCCAAGCGCATAGGAGATTTGCACGCCTTTTCTGTGGACAGTGACTGTATTCGCTTTGGACCCGGTGACTGCAGCGTCACTCTCCGGCCGAGAATGGGGTATGTACCTAAATCACTTTCTACACCCTTCAAGATACAGACTGTTTCTCTGTCTGCCTTGTCTTCCGAGTCAGCAGCCTCGAGTGAAGCAGATGCTCAGACTTCGGTGTGCCCTGTCAGGGCTTTGAGGATTTACATCGACCGTTCGGCGAGCTTTCGACAATCTAACCAGCTATTTGTATGCTATGGTGGTTGTGCGAGAGGCCGTGCTGTGTCTAAACAGAGGCTCTCCCACTGGATCGTAGACGCTATTACGGCTGCGTATACGAGCCAAGGTTTGGAATGTCCTTTACACATTAGGGGGCATTCAACGAGGGCCATGGCTTCCTCGTGGGCTTGGTCGAGAGGTATGTCTATTCAAGATATATGTGTTGCAGCCGGCTGGTCTTCTGAGAATACTTTCGCCAGGTTTTACAGGCTGGACGTTCAGTCTTTTGCCTCCCAGGTGCTGTCGGTAAGTGGCTGATGCATGTTTTCTACATTGTTTGCTCTGCATACCCTTTTACTAATACGGTTGTTCTGCCCTGTGCTCAGTGCAGATTCCTGTATTTGTGTTGTTTTATCTAGTGATGCTTTTATCATGCTAGGTTGGGGTCATGCTATACAGTCTGTGCAGTTCCTTATGCTCGTTGTGCAAGTTGCCCTGTTTCAGCGCAGCCAACGTTATTTCTATCCAGATATGCAAATTTGTATACCTTTGGGTTAGACGCTCATTGGCTTACAGCCACCTATCAGCGGTGAGCTCGCCTACAGCGTCACTATTGTGGGAAGTATCTACGTGCGTATTCTATCTGCTGTGTTGTGGGGTAGGGCTTCGTAGCCTCTCTCACGGCGGGATTTAATATCGTTCCCATAACGGAGAAATCTCCGTGATGTCTCGTGACAGCTCGATAGGGAACGCTCCGGTTACTATGGTAACCTCGGTTCCCTGAGAGCGGGAACGAGACATCACGGTAGACGCCGTGTTCGCTACTCCTCAGCTTACGGTGTTCAGTATCCGATTCTGATTTAATTGTCGCGAGCATCGCATTTATACTGTCTCGAGCTCGTCATATTTGCATGCTTTGCGACAATTGGCCAGTCATTTGACTGGCGTGAGCCAATAGGACTTCAGGAAAGGTTGAAGGGAAGGAGTTCCCATAACGGAGAAATCTCCGTGATGTCTCGTTCCCGCTCTCAGGGAACCGAGGTTACCATAGTAACCGGAGCGTTTTCCACCTTCTTCAAAATAGCGTTTATGTTTAGCAGAAGAAGGAAACTGGGTTAAAACAACTTTTGAGTAAATGAAGGTATAAAAATAAAACACTAGCCTATTTTAATTATTGGGTGAATTATTCCTTTAATGTTAATAAAACATCAAACACAAAGAGAAAAATCACTCACTAGTCTTGACTGAAAAACTTTAATACAGTTTCTTTAATAGGAATCAATCTATATAGTGTTTTATTTTTATATTCGTTCATGCAGTTTCTTGAATGCTCTGCTAAATACACCTATTGTACCTGAAACTAAAACACGGTTTATTTTATTTGTATATTATGTGTATTTGTAATGTGTGTCTTTGTTCTCATTTGTTAATAACAAAGATAAAATAATGACAACAATTTTTATCTTCACCCACTTTGGCCTAAATATCTGCATCCTTTTTTATATTTTGCTACCTTAAAAGGCTTTGTCTTTATAATAGGGAAATTAGTTTGACTGTGATGCTCAAACAGCATAAAAATAGAAAAACCAACATGACAAAGAATCATCGGTGTTGACTGTTTTGGACCATACACTATAAAGTTGGGACGCAGGCATGAAAAGAGATGGGGAATAATTTTTAAATGCATGACCTCACGTGCAGTCCACATTGACATACTTACCAGCATGGACACTGATTCCTTTTTAATGGCTCTACGGAGATTCATTTCTAGACGTGGCAAACCCTTTGAACTCCTGGCAGACCAGGGTACCAATTTCAAAGGAGGAGAAAGGGAATTAAGGGAATCTTTCATGGCCCTTCATCCTGAGCTACAAACCCACCTCGCCAGTCAACAGATAAGATTCCTCTTCAATCCACCAAGCGCACCCCATTTCGGTGGATGTTGGGAGAGGGAGATACGTTCGTTAAAGAATGCACTTCAAGTTACACTCGGCACGCAGACGGTCAACGAGGAAGTACTGAGGACAGTCCTTATAGAAATAGAAGGTATCCTCAATTCCAAACCCATTGCATACACCTCTTCAGACATTGCTGATCCAGACCCAATAACTCCAAACATCTTGTTGATGGGGCGGTGGGATGCCTCATTACCTCAAGTCGTATACCACGATTCTGATCTCTTAAGCCGTAGGAGATGGAAGCATTGTCAGCTCCTAGCTGACCACTTCTGGAGGCACTTTATCCGTTATTACCTACCAAACCTTCAGATTAGGCAGAAGTGGAAAACAGAGGGAACTGATCTGCAGACTGGTGATACTGTTATGATCGTGGACCAGCAACTGCCACGTGCTTTGTGGCCAGTGGGGAAGATCGTTCAGGTCTTTCCTGGAACTGATAAGAGAATCAGATCTGCAGAGATACAGGTGAAAGACAAAACCTACATTCGACCCATTGCCAAAATGGTATGTCTACCCCCTCTTCATGACTAGCTGGATCAAATTCACTCTGTGAATTTGGGGGCGGCTGTAGAAAGTATTCCCCCTGAAACATGGACTTTCCCGAACACCCCCATCATTTAGACTGAAATGGACTGTGCCAAAGTTCGCGCTGAGGTTTCCAGGTAACGGAGCGGAAAGTGAGTGGTAGAACACCTGAGAGTTCGGCTGTGCATTAAATAGTTTAAAGAGAAAACGAGTGGATTATATCTTCAAAGTGTACATTGATTGTGTATATGTGTGCGTGCATCACGATAACCACACAATATTTATGCATAACCAATAAAACAAGATTTGAAGCAGTTACTGGACTGAGGCATTGTTGTCCTGACCCGCAACTCGTAGCCGTCAGCCTTATCCGAACCAGTCAGACAAAAAGAGAAATTTTACAGTGTGTGTGTGTGTTCACTGCTGTGTGTGTGTTCAAGGTGTGTGTGTGTGTGTTCACTGCTGTGTGTGTGTTCACAGTGTGTGTGTGTGTGTTCACTGCTGTGTGTGTTCACGGTGTGTGTGTTCACGGTGTGTGTGTGTTCACGGTGTGTGTGTTCACGGTGTGTGTGTGTGCACTTTGGATGGGTTAAATGAAGAGTATTTGGCCGTATGTAGCGTCACATTCACTTTTTTTTCCAATAAAATCCTGCTTATGGCACACATTTGGCTTCCAGCTGCGGCCCTGATAAAGATGTCTCCACGATCTGCTTTTGCAGAAATATGGTTGTATCGTGCTACAGCACACATTCTATCAGCTGCAGTTCTGGCGCCGCCGTATCAATATACTGTACAGCACCACAAACATTCACATCAGTAAGAAGATATTGTGAAGAATGCAACCAAACAGTTTCTGGTCCACATTGACTTTGACAGGGAACTCTGGACCAATGTATGGTTTTCCACCTTCTTCAAAATAGCGTTTATGTTTAGCAGAAGAAGGAAACTCAGGTTCAAAACAACTTTTGAGTAAATGAAGGTATACAAATAAAACACTAGCCTATTTTAATTATTGGGTGAATTATTCCTTTAATGTTAATAAAACATCAAACACAAAGAGAAAAATCACTCACTAGTCTTGACTGAAAAACTTTAATACAGTTTCTTTAATAGGAATCAATCTATATAGTGTTTATTTTTATATTTGTTCATGCAGTTTCTTGAATGCTCTTCTAAATACATCTATTGTACCTGAAACTAAAACACGGTTTATTTTATTTGTATATTATGTGTATTTGAAATGTGTCTTTGTTCTCATTTTTTAATAACAAAGAGAAAATAATGACAACAATTTTTATCTTCTCCCACTTTGGCCTAAACATCCTTTTTTATATTTTGCTACCTTAAAAGGCTTTGTCTTTATAAAAGGGAAATTAGTTTGGCTGTGATGCTCAAACAGCTGCAAAATACAAAAACCAACATGACAAAGAATCATGATAAAATCGTGATACGGGAAAAAAAAGACATTGTGGCTTGATGTATTTTATTGTCTATTGTCTATAATTTTGTGATGATGACTGCCTCACCCAGGATTCGAACCCAAGGAGACAGCATTCCAGTCGAGCTCATTAACCACTCCCCCAAATCACTAACACAACATACATTATAATTCATCAATTCGCTTAACTGTTTCTTTGTCGATGCTGTTTCAGAGCAATACTTGAAAATGAAAAAGTAGAGACGGGTGTCGAAATGTTTCGAAGCCTCACTCTGCCCACCACTAGGGACACACACAACCCTAAACAGCAGACCTCTGGTGGTGAGTGAACAGAAGTTCATAAACCGGATTCGTGACACCAACACTATTCATAACAAAGTTAAAAACTATGGTTAAGACAAATTAATTCAAATGACTTGACTGTAATTGTAAAAAAACGATATTGTTTTGTTCTTTTCTACCCTTATTTGATGTGCTTTTATGTATTGTAATTGAACATAATTGTTTTAAAGTATTTGTATGCTGTCTGGTTCTAATACCAGCGTTTAATCAGCAGGTCTCTCTTGTAAAACACATTTTAATCTCACTGCGGCTGACCCAGATAAACAGGACTTAAAGGGACAGTTCACCCAAAAATAAAAATTCGGTCATCATTTACTCACTCTCAAGTATTTCCAGACCAGTATGAATGTGTTTGTCCTGCTGAACACAAAGGAAGATATTCTGAAGCATGTGGGAAACAGAGCAATATTTGTCAAGTCAATGGTGACCCAAAACAGCCCGATTACAAACTTTCTTCAGAATATCAGAACAAACACATCCATACAACTATCCCTTTAATAATAATAATTAAAATAAGAAAATGACAAAAAAATGAAAATATGTTTTGAGTTGCAACCCTTCAAATATTTCCATTTAGCATATTTTATATGATCAGACTCCATAAATACTTTTCAGGTGCTCTTTGATGTCTACTCCAGTGCAAATGTATAAAGTTTAAATGAAGGTAAACTTAAAAGCAAAACAGCATAAGGTAAGTCTTGTTTTCTGAGAAACTGATGAAAATAAAGTGAGTTTATGATAAAAAATTATTCAAATCGTTTTTTCACACACACACACACACACACACACACACACACACACACACACACACACACACACACACACACACACACACACACACACACGTTGGTTTTTATGGTTTACGGGGACTCTCCATAGGCGTAATGGTTTTTATACTGTACAAGCTGTATGTGCTATTGCCCTACACCTAAACTTTGCCTTCTCAGGAGACTTTGTGCATTTTTAGATAAAAAAAACAACAACATTTATTATGTTTTTTAAACCTTTTGGTTTACAGGGACATAGGCAGTGTCCTCATAAACCACCTTCTTGTTGTAATACCCATGTTATTATACAGATTTGTGTCCTCATAAACCATATATACCAGTTCACAAACACACATATATAAATAAATCAAAATAAAAACACCGGGTACTTCGGGTACTTTTCATAGTACCCGAACTAATTGTGGAACTACCCACTTTTTGGCGTGTTCGCACCGCGGGAACTAGGAACGGTTTTAGTTCCGGCAACTCCGTAAACTCTCCGTAAATTAGCTCCTACTTCAGAGTAGGGTCTAAAACAGTTACAAAGGAACTATCGTGACATAAGTGTACGCTGATTGGCTAAATGCGTTCAGCGTCCTCCATCTGCCTGTTGATAACGTTGTTCTTCTTTGTTTACATTGTTGAACGCCGCGCACAAATGACGTCACTTCTTAGAACCCAGTGTCGGTGCGAATACAACCCTTTAAATGATACTGGGAAATATTTCGCGCAAAATTATCCCTGCACTTTAATACTGTACTTGCGAAAGCAGTGTGAAAGGTGCTATTAAGTAGTTAATTAATTGCATTTCTTATTCATAACTAGCCCACTGGCCTCTGACTATCATGGCCTCCTAATCATCCCCATACACTGATTGGCTTCATCACTCTGTCTCCTCTCCACCAATAAGCTGGTGTGTGGGGGGGCATTCTGGCGCACTATGGCTGCCGTCGCATCATCCAGGTGGATGCTGCACATTGGTGGTGGATGAGGAGATAGTCCCCTTACTATGTAAAGCGCTTTGAGTGTCTAGAAAAGCGCTATATAAATGTAACAAATTATTATTATTATAACTAATTTATTTACATAGTTATAAGATAAATTATAAATTATTACGAATAACCATTATGAACTATAATTTTAAAAACCACGTTGATAAATCTTCAAAAATAAAAAGTTCTCAATGCAATGTAGGCCTGTTAGACAATGTAAAGTTTCTCACAATATTTTTGTTTGGTTTGACCCCTGTTATGCAGAATAAAACAGAATATGACTGGATCCATTTGTAATATCTGCTAAAACATTGTTTTTATAAGAAAGCCCAGTCTTCAGTAACAGATGAAGAGTTTGTCTCTTCTCTCACCGGTAACACTGACTCGGACACACCGAACTGGAAGTCACATGGGAATCGGCCCTCGATGTGCGGCGTGTTCTCGTCGGGGAAGCCGTTGTCTTTGACCAGTCGTCTGTAGAAGTGAGCGCTGGTCTTCGGGAGTCTGCGGCGCTCAGGTTCGCTGAAGTCGATGTAGAATAATCCCCTCCGTATGCTGTAACCGTGATTCCACTCGAACCCGTCCAGCAGAGTCCAAGCCGTGTATCCAAACACATGCACTCCGTCTACAGAAACAGCTGAGAGAACATAGATGCATAGACATTACATAGAGTTTATCACAGCTGAGAGAACACAGATGCATAGACATTACATAGAGTTTATCACAGCTGAGAGAACACAGATGCATAGACATTACATAGAGTTTATCACAGCTGAGAGAACACAGATGCATAGACATTACATAGAGTTTATCACAGCTGAGAGAACACAGATGCATAGATATTATATAGAGTTTATCACTTTCACAATCTCACAGTGCTGATTATACACAATTTAGAGAAATGCATCTATATTTTAATCATTAGTATTGTGATTCATTTATGCATTTGGCAGACATTTCATTGCCATTCACTCACAAAGACATCATTAATGAATAATTAGTGATCTAAAAATAGTCCTGTGAAGAATTTATAAATAAATATTTTTAATAAAAACATGAATACATTTTATTACAAATACATTTGTTAATAAAAAAAGTTCATTATCTATTACAAATAAATAAATAATATTATGAATTATAATAATATTATAAATAAACCAATACAGTTACTGATTTATAAAAAAATACTAATAAACAAAATTACATAATTAAAAATAAGTATTTAGAAAAAAAAATGTAATGCATGTATTAAACTAAATGTACAAATAAATAAATAAATAAATAAATAAATGTATTTGTAAGAAATATGAATACTGTCACACTCCTCAAGGGTATGAGACGAGGAGACACTTAAAATATAAGTTATTTTAATTCCACAATCATCAGAGACTCCAACAGAGGAACACAGAAAGACATGGACATGATGTTTAACCACCGACAGGAAACATGGGGCAGAACAGACTCTAAATAGACAGAACTAACTAGACACACCTGGAACATAATCAAGACACACGGCTGGGACTAATTGAATTAATAATAAAGAGGAAACAGGAAGGACCATATATGGGCACAAGAGGAAGGGAGACTCAAGACAAGGAGAAACGGGGTTGACATTACCCCCCCTCGCAACAGGCGCATCCCGCACCTTACAACATCCAATGGGGAGGGGGGTGGGCGCTCTGGAAGCCTCGAGGGACATGGTGCCTGGACAGGTGGCCTCCATGGCGACAGCCGCTCCGGGACCAATGGCGGAGCAGGGAGCTCGGGCGGCCATGGCGGGTAGCCCCCCCAAAACATTTTCTTGGGTGAATTGCCGGCCGGGGGATACTCGGGAAGCGCGGGCTCTTGGGGGTGCTCTGAAAGAGCGGGCACTTGGGGGTGCTCTGAAAGCACTAACACCTGGGGGCACCCTGGAAGCAACTCTGTGCGCTCCTGGAACGGTGCGGGGTCTGGAGTGCACTCGGTGAGCTCCTGGACCATAGCGGGCTCTGGCGTGGACTCTGTGAGCTCCTGGACCATAGCGGGCTCTGGAGTGGACTCTGTGAGCTCCTGGACTGGAGCGGGCTCTGGAGTGGACTCGGTGAGCTCCTGGAACAGAGCGGCTCTGGAGTGCACTCGGTGAGCTCCTGGATCGGAGCAGGCTCTGGAGTGCGCTGTCTAGGAGCGTGCACTGGAGGGCGCCCGAGGCTTGAGTTGGCCGTGAACGGCGGCGGATTCGGGAAGCGCTGACTCTTGGGGGCGCTCGGGAAGCGCTAAACTGGACGGAACCAGCTGCGACGACGGAGAGCTGGACGTGACCAGCGAAGAGGAAGGAGAGCTGGACAGGACCAGCGGAGACTTAGGAGGGTCTTTAGAGATGGGTAGACGGGGGGAGCCGTTGGAGAGGTATGCGGAGGTTCTCAGTATGGGATGAGCTGGGGAGGCGCCGCACTTTCCAGCTGGAGCGGGATGACAAGACTCCGGAATTACCTCGACTTCCAAATCAGAACCGTTAAGAAACGGCACAAGATTGATCAGCTCGATCAGGGGACAGTTACCGGTGGGAAGATCACAGCGTATAGTCTCATCATCCAACCCATCCAACCCTCGTGCTAGCTCACCTGGTTACAAACAAATACAAATAAAGCTCAGATGAGCTTTATTTGTCACATACACAATTATTCAGAGTATAATGAGGAGTGTTCTCTGCGTTTAACCCATCCAAGTGGAGCAGTTGGGGGTTCGGTGCCTTGCTCAAGGGTCTCACCTCAGTCGTGGACACTTCCTGCCAGAGCCGGGAGTCGAACCCACAACCTTGGGTTACCTCAGGTTTCAAGTCCAACGCTCTATCCATTAGGCCACGACTGCCCTGACTGGTTAGAGAGCTCAGCTGTAGTCATTGTAGGTCGGTTGTTCTGTCACCCTCCTCAAGGGTATGGAACGAGGAGATACTTCAAATATGAGTTATTTTAATTCCACAAACATCAGAGACTCCAACAGAGGAACACAGGAAGACATGGACATGACATTTAACCACCGACAGGAAACATGGGGCAGAACAGACTCTAAATAGACAGAACTAACAATACACACCTGGAACATAATCAAGATACATGGCTGGGAATAACTGAATTAATAATGAACAGGAAACAGGAAGGACCATATATGGGCACAATAGGAAGGGAGACACAAGACAAGGAGACACAGGTCTGACAAATACATATTATTTATTTTTACTTTATTCAGACAAAATTAATATTTTTAATTAATGCATTTATTAAATTGAAAATGTTTATATTTATTTCAAATAACTATGTATAAGTTAAAAATGTATGTATTTATTAAAAATAAATATATTAAATAGTGTTGATAAAAAAATTGTTGTTCACAACGAAGTTCTCTTTTTCTTCTCAGATGGCTTGGATTTTTAGAAAGGGGTGAATTCTGTCTGTCTAAATAAAGTTATGTAGCTGTATGACACCCAGTAGTGAATACAACAGATATCTTATCAATAACCCATATCATTACACTGTATGTCTGATGGGATACATTTGGTTATTATCTGAATGTAACTTTATCACACAATCTATATGAAAATCTATGGTAACTACATTACAGTTGATCACATCATTACATTGTCCAGCTGATCCAACTATGTGTATTAATTTTCAATTCACAATAACATTAAACTAAATTGAAATTCAGTTGTCTTTTGTGGGTTATGTATGAATACCAACAGTGAAAATCATATCTATAATGTATGTCATTAGTGCATCATTACACGATCTATCTGTCATTTTAATGTAGAATTTACACTTAAATAACAAAAAAAAGTCAACATCTATGAATGGGACGTGTATTAATGAGTAAGTGTTGTGCGTTGATTTGAATGATGTTATTTCGTCATATATCATTCTCCCCCTACTGGACGCATCAGGAACAACAGGGGCGTAAAACTGTCTGGGCCGTAGATCTGCCTGATCCAGGTCTGCAGGCTCCCCCTACACTCTGACTGAGGCGCAAAGTAAGATTCCGACTCGATTCCTGGTTCTGGAATCGATGGGATTCGATTCCAAGAATCCATTCCTCTGTTGTTTTCGAATCTTTTTCGATTCTTGTTTTTTTAAATGAAGGAACCTAATCTCGCCATGACTGCAGGATATAAGTCGTAGAAAGTATCCTTCTCATAATATGAAGCTTTATTTGTAAAAAAAATATGCATTTCTATAGCTCTGATTGATTTTTAAATTGTAATTGTGTCTGCTTTGCCCGTGAAATTAGTCAGATTTCACTGCTCAGCAGGGACATGCATTTATCGCATGAATTGAACAAGACATGAAGTGTCTAAAATAAATGTGCACAGTTCAGCTGAATGCTGAAGTTTACTTTGACTTGTCGTGGCCCATTAGGGCAAGCGATGGATTCCTTCCATTTAGTCAATGAGGCTCGAGAAGCAGAGTTCCAGATGTCAAAAATAAGACTTTATTAACCACAGTAACAAAGCCGAGATACGGTCACTGCAGCCACCGCATCTGACTCTGTCTGTCTGAACATACATTTTATACCTTTTTTACTACCCAAACTTGGGAGTTCTGGTTTTTTTTAATTGGCTATGCTTGTCTGGTTTGCCACAATTAATTTATTACCACACCTGGTCCATCTTTAATGGTGGCATTTGGCCGAATCAGCCCTTTAAAAATCCTTCACCCCGCTGCCCGTATCGTTTGGCAGTGGTCCCATGAGACATACATCAAACCTGTTTACATGTCTTTGTCATATTCTGGGCATTTACCCAAAGTTCATAGGGTTATTCAAGTTCACTAATACACTCCATTGTAAAGCACTATTACTGTCCAATAGATTGGAATAATTCAACATATTGATCAGTTTATGGATTGCATTCTTGAACATACATCATATTTTGAGTAAAATAATACTATATTGAGTAAATAACATACTATACAGTAAAATAACACAATAGACTGCACAAAATTAACAAGCTGTACATTGAAACAAAACCAGAACATTAACAATAACACTGATAGAGCTGGTGGTTTATCTGTCAATCAGATGTGCTCTCATTGTGTGATGATGAATCAGAGGCGTTTGGATCCATTTGCAGCTTTTAATAAGAGTAGTCAGACAGTACAGGGTAAATACCGGCAAGGCAGAACAGCAGGGGTTAGACAGAGACAGGGTCGAGTACCAGGCAGAGGATCAGGGCAGGTGGATAGCAAACACAGTTCAGGTGAAACGATCCGAGGTCGGGGCAGGCAGTAAACGATCAGAATAACAGGAAACAGTCCAAGGTCAAGTACACAGAAATCAAACTCGGGTATAACGCTCAGAAAAGACAGCCAGAGCAAATCATGACTTCGCAAGGAGTCTGTGTGTGTGTGTGTGTTATGTGGCTTATATGTGTGTGTAAATGAGCTGCAGGTGTGGATGATCAGTCAGTCCCAGGTATGAGGAATGATGGGAACTGGAGTCCGAATGGGGTGGATAATATTCAGGGGATGACTCCCTCTGGTGGTGCGAGGAAGGCGGTACAGGAGCCTCCTCTGCAACACATTGGCTGATAAAAGTAAAAATTGTGTTTAGATGGAAATAAGACCCTCAATCACATCATGATCTATTCTGTCGTGCAGTGCTCAACATTGTGGACAACATAATCCAGTTCCACCGTAAAATAACCTCTGAATCCTGGTTAGAACTATCTATCTGAAATAACCTTTTCGTGGAAACCAATCAGACTTCTAATCACTTTTAGCGAGCATGAGGTGAAGGGTAATACAAATATAAAAATTAAATAATCTTTTATATATAAAAAAGATTTATATAGAGCATGAGGGAGGCGAAGGGTGCTTCTTAAATTCAGATGATCTCAGTACCGACTGGTTTCTTTTCAGTATATTTTCGTGAATTTAAATGTGTGCAGTCTTCGTAGGATGCAGTCCTCTGTTTGAGAGGCATCCATATTCAGTGTCGGGGGGTAACGCATTACAAGTAACGCGAGTTACGTAATAATATTACTGTTTTCAAGTAACTAAAGTAACACATTACTTTTTAATTTACTAGAAAATATCTGAGTTACTTTTTTAAAACAGTAACGCCCGTTACTTTTTCCCATTTATTGACTGAGTGCGCCGTGTGAACATGATCTTACTGTAGATCTAATCTAGACTAAATATGAATGTGTATTAATTCATCCCACTCGCAAAAAACAGATTCAGTATTCATCAAAATGAATTAAAACAGTGAAATACAAACTCAGAATATGACACAAACCTGCAATAATTAAATATGTTAAACAACACAAATATATCTAATCTCATTTTATTAACCGATGTGTTTGCTGCTGACCTTTGATGATCAGTTCAATCATATTAATAAACAAAAATTACTTTAGATAAACTAACAATTGTGTTTTATTGCTGAAGAGAGTTGAACTTCTCCTGTGTTCTTCTGTACAGACGTGATTTACTCGTCCTTCAGTCTGAGGTTTATTCATTACACTTTTTGGTGTGAAAGTATTTTACATTTGATATAAATATAACTTCTTATATTAAAAACAAACAATCAAACCCTGCTCATATTTAAAAAGTAACGCGAAAGTAACGCAAAAGTAATGTAGCGCATTACTTTCCATAAAAAGTAACTAAGTAACGTAATTAGTTATTTTTTAGGGAGTAACGCAATATTGTAACGCATTACTTTTAAAAATAACTTTCCCCAACACTGTCCATATATAAGCTTTGTTGAAATAAAAAAAGCTCTGAATGAGGAGTCGATTCCCAGCCCTAGCGCAAAGGCATAAAAAACATCTGTGTGTCTGAGGGAATTAGCCAATTTAAAAATGTATTTGGATTATAATGAACACATCACATCTCTGCAGCAAGATTAATCTTTAATGAGCCGAAAAGAACGCACGGCACACCTCTGTTCATCAATTTGCACTGGCTACCAATAGCTGCTTGCATTAAACTCAAGGCATTAATGTTTGCCTACAGAACCACCTCTGGCTCTGCACCCCTTTACCTAAATTCATTACTTCAGACTTATATGCCCTCTAGAAGCTTGCGTTCTGCAAGTGAACGACGCATTACTGTACCATCCCAAAGAGCCACAAAATCACTTTCACAGACTTTTACATTAACTGTTCCCATCTGGTGACCTGCCTAACTCAATCCAGCAGCTGAATCCATTACCATCTTCAAGAAACGGCTAAAAACACATCTCTTCCATCTTTATTTGACCCTCTAACTCTAGCACTCTCTATTCTAAATCTATTTTATCTAATCTGTCTTCTTTTTATAAAAAAAAAACAGACACATTTGACCCTCCATCAATTGCATATTTATTCTCTAACTGCTAGCTTTTCTTGTAAAACTAAGACTAAGTTTCTTTTTTCTATATTCTATCTACTCGTTTCATAAAAAAAACCTTCCTACGTGTACTGCGTTCGGCTAACCAGGACTTGTAATAACACTTGCATGTTGTTGCTCTTTTGTTGGTTTTGATTGCTTCTATAATGTCCTCATTTGTAAGTCGCTTTGGATAAAAGCATCTGCAAATTACTAAATAAATAAATAAATCTCAAGACAAAACAACTTTTAGCTGAATTATGGGTCTTTCAAATAGTGAGGACCACTTCATATGTCTTCACACCTACAAATCGAAATATTGTGCATCCAATTTTTAAGGAAATTAAACAAAAATAAAATTCATGGTTAAAGATAGAAATGTCACTAAAAGGAAGAATAGTATTGGATAATATTGTTATCCAAAACTGAAGGGTTGTCAGGTTTAGCGTATACAGCTCTTGCATTAGACGTTCCACAATCGGTCATAACAGGATACTTTTCTATCTGGAAGATCAGACGACATTACATTAAAAAAGACAACTTGTCTTTTTCCAACTGAAGATGCTGGTCTTAATGTACTTTAATTTAATACAGCTAATTGTGTATTTAAGACAAACATGGATAAAGAACCATCTGCAGTCTAAAGGCAAAATGTGGAATATCACCCCTGAGGTCATTTATAATACGTTGAGGGGGTTTAGAATTATTATTTTTTTAGGTGTGATTTTGATGTAAATAATGTTCTGATAAAGCTGTCTTATTTTCATAAACAGTTTTTTTTTTATTATGGATGCTCATTTTTAAGCATAACTTTTCTCCATATAACAAATATTTTACAATTAAAAAACAAGTCCTTGTTTTACAGAAACTGGTATAATAATGATGTTATCTATAACAGTTGGACATCTCTTTAATTACTGTTTTAATTATCATAATATCCCTGTAACTGCTAAAGTGTTTATAGTGTTATTTGATGCCATTTCTAATGGTCTTATTCAACTTTTGTCCGATAATATATCTTCTGAGTCTATACCCTTCAGTTAAGTATTAATGGAGGGAAAATTACAGATAATAAATATATTTTATATTAAAAGTTAAACGGCATGCCACTGTCAAAATTAAAAGTAAAAATAAACTGCTGCATCTTGGATGCAAAACCCCAATGAAGAACTGCATCAAACAAAACATTTGTCAATCCTTTTTTAATTATTATTATTATTATGATATGTTCAATTATGATTACATTAACAATAAGGGTCTTAAAATAAACTGACAATACCCTGTTTTTTTTGTGTGTTTTTTTTTAAAGCCAGTTGCTTTTGAATCAGTTCTGCACACAAGAGTCAATGTTAAAAATGACAGATTTATATCGATTGATATCCCTTCCCCTGGTGTTTCATTGAAAGAATGAAAATGGTAGAATATTAGAAATTAGAATATTAGAAATTGGTAGAATATTAGAAACATAAAACTATGTTGTTGTTTCATTATTGTGCTACTGACAGGGTATTTCCCTTTTCTGCTATTGAAAAAATACATTCACATGCTGAACCCCCCCCCCTCCCCCCTTTTAACCATTAAAACCAATAAAAAATGGTTTTCTTTTCTGTGGTGTGTTTTGGGACATATTCCATTAGGATTTAGTGATTTTATCAAGACACCAACTGAAGGTGACTAATTACCAGTAGAGACCAACAGACACCATTACAGTATCCATTAAAACCAATACAATTGTCATTAAAACCAGTAAAACCATTACAAATTCTGTAAAGGTTTCTATTGTTTGTTTTTCAGCAGGGTAGATTGATTCTCAGTTTATTGAGTCCGGTGGATAAAAGCACAAATAAAGTCAAACTACATTCAGTCTCTGTTCAGAAGCTCAAAAAACATCAGAAACTCCTCCCTTCTTTATCTTTAACCTTCACCCTACCGGGAAGTGACTAGTCTTATGATTTCTGCTTTACATAAAGAGTAAAAAGAGCTAAAGAGTCAGTGTTGTGGAGATCAGAGGAGGACACTATAAATGAGGATTTTGGAGAAGTGTATTGAACAGAATAGGTTTGATTTTGATTGTAATTTACACTTTTTAAAACAACGTTCAGAAAGTGAAAGTAAACTGTAGATCGTTTCAGAAGAAAAGGAAATGGATTCAAAATCTATGGAAGAGCTTTCTTGTCCCGTGTGCTGTGATATCTTCAAGAATCCTGTTATTCTGTCCTGTAGTCACAGTTTTTGTAAAGAGTGTCTTCAACAGTTCTGGAAGACCAAGAATACTCAGGAGTGTCCCGTCTGCAGGAGAAGATCATCAAAAGAAGAGCCTCCACGTAATCTAGTGTTAAAAAACCTGTGTGATTCACTGATAAAGGAGAGAAATGAGAGACGTTCATCAGGATCTGAGGAGATCTGCAGTTTACACAGTGAGAAACTCAAACTCTTCTGTCTGGAGGACAAACAGCCGGTGTGTTTAGTGTGCAGAGACTCAGAGAAACATGTTAATCACACATTCAGACCCATCAGAGAAGTGCTTTCATCTCACAAGGTATGATCAGAAAACCTCTTTCATTTTATATGATAAGCAGTGCTTTGCTAGTAATCAGTGGCGGCTGGTGCTAAAAAAATTGGGGGGGGGGGGCAAACAAACTGAAAGTACGGGCGATCTGGTCCAAGCTCCTTGATCCTTTTCTTTCTTCATCCGAACGCCTTGTGAAGGGGTATTTTTGTAAGATAAAATCGAATGTTCTTTCATCTGGAGATATTGCGCTTGCTTCCACATTAATTAGTACCTGTCTGTCAACTGACGAGCTGCTGCTGAGTGGAACGAGAGTCGTTGAGAACGGTCCAATCACATGAGGCCAAACATATAAAAACAATATTGATTCGCTCTAACAACAAAAGTGGGAGGAGCCTGCACCCCAAGGACAATTTGAAACAAGCCAATTAGAGCTTAGCCTCAAATCACATGCTTTTGAAAAGTTTGTGTACCTACATACACACTCATTAGTCCGGCGCCCCGCACACAAATATGAAAGAAATATCGTTTAGATTTTTTGATTTTCAATAAATTATAATATAACTAAAAGTAGAATACTATGACTAAATGATTTTATTTAGTTAATATTTGCGATATATTTTTAACTTATTGTTAACATGTTAAAGGGGGCTAACTTGAAGGGGGGCGGCGCCCCAGCGCCCCCTATTGACCAGCCGCCACTGCTAGTAATATTTCTATATGTTTATCCTTTACAAGTGAATAATTAAAAAATATATGTCCTGCAAATTTTAGGCACAAATGGGACTACTTCAGGCGAATTAGGCTATCACGTCATACAATTTACAATAACTATGAAAACTTCCAAACAAAGCTAAAGCTAAAGCTAAAGCTCTTAGATACACAAGTTTAACAGATTTTCATCTTAACTTGTAGGAGGAGCTGAATACAGCACTGAAACCTTTACAAAACAAGCTCAAACATGTAGAAGAAATGAAAGCAGAGTGTGATAAAACAGTGCAACACATCAAGGTGAGGACATGGAGTAAAGAGTTTATGATGGACATTAGTGGAGTGAGTGTTAAAGCAGAGCTGACTGAAGTGAATGTGATGTGATTTCAGTCTCAAGCTGAGCACACAGAGCGTCAGATTAAAGAGGAGTTTGAGACGCTTCATCAGTTTCTCAGAGATGAAGAAGAAGCTACAATCACTGCACTGAGAGAGGAAGAGGAGCAGAAGCAGCAGATGATGAAGGAGAAGCTGGAGGAGATGAGCAGACACATCTCAGCTCTTTCACACACAATCAAAGACACGGAGGAGATTATGAAAGCCAGTGACGTCTGCTTTCTGAAGGTGACGACTGAATTCAGCTGCATTGATTGTGCACAAAACATGTCAATTACATAATCAATGATCAAACTCTTAAATTAATAATCACATTTGTATATACACTCATTAACTATGAGACCATTTTTAAGAGCATTTGATGCGATGTTAAAATGTCTTTCAAACTCTGTATTTTCCAGGACTTCAGCATCACAATGGAAAGGTAAGTTGAGCTGCTGGTGTTTCTTCTCTCAGTGGATCTGAACTCAAATCCTCTGCAGTTCTGATCCTGAATGTTCTTCCAGAGTCCAGATCTCACAGCCGGATCCACAGATGAGTTCTGGAGCTTTGATTCATGTGCCACATTACTTGAGTAACCTGCGGTTCAGAGTCTGGAAGAAGATGCAGGAGACTCTCAAACACAGTGAGTCTCCAGCAGATGTAAAATCACTTTATACACTTTGTGCATCTAATAATCACTTCAAGTACTATGAAGATGAAGTGAATTTTAACTATACTATCTTACTATCATATTTCATAAGATCATACAGCAAATTCATGACGAAAAGCACAGTCTGTTCCTCATAGTGTATCTTTATGTATTAGGTTTGTATTTCTAATATACAAAACATTTTCTTCTCTAATTGATTGTATTCTCTTCGCAGCTCCGTTGACTCTAGATCCAAACACAGCAGCTCGTTGGCTCACACTCTCTTCTGATCTGACCAGTGTGTCCTACAGTGATGTAGGTCAAAATCTTCCTGGTAATCCAGAGAGGTTTGAATTTTATCCATGTGTTCTGGGTTCTGAGGGCTTTAATTCGGGAGAACACTGCTGGGATGTGGAGGTTGGAGACAATACACTCTGGATTCTTGGAATAACCACAGCATCAAACCAAAGGAAGGGTAAAGTTTTCTTTAACACTAATGTCTGGCGTGTGCGGTACATGAACAGCAAATACAGCTCATGGTCTCCAGATCAACCCTTGACTCTCTTGACAGTTAAAGAGCAGCTGCAGCGTATGAGAGTTCAGCTGGACTGTGACAGAGGAAAAGTGTCCTTCTCTGATCCTCGAACTAACATCTGTCTGTGTTCATTCACAACAACCTTCACAGAGACTGTCTTTCCATTCCTGTATAATCGCTGCTCAACGTCCCCTCTCAGGATCTTACCAGTTAAACTGATGGTAACGACAGAAAATCACAGTTAAATCTCATTCTGCTTTTAGATCAATTAAGGTACAATCATTTCTTGTTTTCATTGTTTTGCATTTTTTGGTTCAATAGTAACACTGTAATCAAAGGAGAAGGGTCTCATTCATCGATAAAACATCGACTCAAACTGTTGTTCAAGCTACTCTAAGCATTTTTCACATTTCTTATGGATTTATATATTAGGGTAGCTAATGGATATTAAACAATTTAATCAGAATATCTATGAAATTATGTTTTTAAAGTTTTTAATGAAAACAATAAATTGAAGAAGCAACAGATTTATTATTTTTTTACGTATATTGACCGGTCCTACATTTTTTTCATTCTATTAATGAAAAAGTAAAAATGTAGGGCAGTTTTTGGTTCTATTCAGCCGTTGTTGATTGGATCTTGATTGATTTCTGGATTTGATTGATTTTGTTTGGTGTTACACTCAAATATGAATGTGTTTGTAGCTGAAAGATTACAAATTTTATTTTAAATGTTTAATTTAGATACACTTCCTGACTAAAGAAAGTGTCAGGAAATACAGATGTTTGAGAGCGTTTCCTGACCATTTGAGCTCGAGACAGCTGTGCCTTTTGTCTCTATGTTAATGGTAAGATCAAGGAGTCAGACTACTGAGAGATTCAACCTTTGTTATGTTTATTGGACCACGGGAAGTTTCCTGTAACTAACTAACGCCTCCCTCAGATGTATGTTTCTTTGATGTTTGTCTCCACCTCAAAAAAGTCCCTCCTCCAAAAATACCTATAAGACAACCTGTAAATTACTTAAGATGGAGATTTCGATGACTACAGACACCAAGGACATGTCATAGAATAAAGAAATTCTGCTGACAATCCAATCCGAAGTCTCCTGGTCTTCTCTTCTGAGTTTTCTACTTTAGAAGAACAGAGTTTTCAACATAGCGTAGAGGATTGACAACTGAGTAGATTATTACAGAATCAGATCAAACACACCTGTCTGTCATGTTGCAGTGATTATTATAAGTTTAATTACAGGACTTGATCTCTGCACAAACTCTTCACGATCTTTCTGTGTTAAGAGTGTTTAGGGGGATGTTAGGCTGCATCAAGCTGAAGAATGCAGCATATAAAGATAGAAAGGAAACATGTTCGAGTCCAGTGATCGTGTCACATCGTGTACTGAGACACCTTCATCTGATCAATTTTTTAAAAGACAGCATGGATGTATCCTTTACTGCCTTTGATATCCCACAATCCTACACTGTGTGATATTACAGTATATTAATAATTACATTACTTTCACAGTAATTTCACAGCAGGACAGTATCAAACTACACTCTCAGAAATATCTTGTAAACAAACAGCATCATACTGTGTTTCTACAGTGCATGTGTACTATAAAGGTTCCCAGCATGCAATGCATGAATAGATCAGTTTGTGTCAATGTACATTTTTGACATTTGGTTTCCACTTTTGATGTCATTTACGTTTACATGTGTACATTACCTGCACATCTCCACAACTTTTACTAATCAAACTCATATAGATCGAAACATTCCCTATATTCGTTCAGATTGCTGAATTGTGTATCATTGTGCTTTTGGTACCAAAACTATCCAAATCTATCATTGGTGGAAGGATGAGTGCAGGGCAGCGCAGGGAACTGATTCCCATCATGCACATCTTCTTGTGATTCATTATAATCAGACTGAATGGAAAGAGATCTGAGTTTATCTAAATACGTTAAAGAAGGTATTTATAAAGTTATTCATTTGATTTACGCAGTGAGATTAGTAGTCGCAGAAGTTTTTAGAGGCTCGGAGACTACATGCTTCTTTTGTAATTTAAAGAAAGAATCATTAAAACACATTTTATGAATGTGTCTCCACACAAATATTTTGGATTGATATTGAATGTGTAATATTTCAATTTACTAAATTAAAGAGTTGACTCTCTGGTATATAGTTTTGTTGTATAAAAATAAGAGTTTGGAGCAAAATTTAGTAATTATTTAATAATGATGTAAAAATGCCATATAAACAAACAAAAATGGAGAAATAATAAACCTACCATTACATTATTTGAAGCCTTAAAAGATTTAAGAAATAAAACTTGAATTTTTTAATCCTTTTCTTTTGGAAATTTCTTTCATAAGTTTACTCTTTCTTTCATTTCCTTTGATGCTATTATGAATAATGAGTTGAATACACTGTGATCCTCTATATATGTAAGTAATGTTACTGTTCTTGGTATGCAATAAAACAAATATAATATAATGTGCACAATTGCTCAGTCTTCTGTGTAAAATATGATATTTCTGAGTGAATAATACACCAGACCCAGGCAAACATGGTTTATTCAGTATTGAAAGGCTTTGGTCTTTACTGATCATCAAGTACAACTGTGAGGCTTGACATCAGCTCCATAATTAAAACAACGTTTCATTGTGATAATAGAAACGCAACAATAAAATAAGACATGGACGGAAGATTATTCCCTTTGAAAAATGCTGTAAATCAGAACATTTCAAGATATTGATTAACAAGCTGAAAATTAGCAATCTCGTTTTAAAACTGATTTGAATTTTATATTGGGAGGTTATTGTGAGAAAATATTCAAAATGTACTTTATTTAATTTAAAGTCTACATATTCTTGTGATTAATTGCCAAATTATTTCATAACTACAAAGGGTTTGTACTTGCAGCATTAAATCATAATTAGATGGCTGTCGTCGTGATACACCTGATTATGCAGCATTAATAAAATACCTTTATTTTATGTGGATTCAAGACTTCAATTAAAAAATCATGTTCATTCAACTAAAAGACTCAACATCAGATGTGTGTCATGTACTCAGATATAGTTTCACAGATAATGTTGCATAATGTCACAGATATGAATGTGGATGCATAATACGGCACTAAAACATCTTTCATGTTTGATTTTTCAGGTCCAGCGGCACTCAAGCTAAAATATAAATCCATGAAATAATAAAAACAAATAATTCCATGATTCTTTTCTGTCCCGTGACTGCTAGTCTAGAGGAGGTGCATGGGTCACTTTAGAGAGAAAGCACCGATTTCTGACATGAAGGCAAACTGAGTGAGTTTGTAGCCTGTTCCACTGTAGAATTTATTCTGAAACTCCACCCTGAGACACAAAGAGAGAGAGAAGTCAGAAACCTGAGAATAAAAGTACAGTATGATGAGTCCTACTGTATCATGTTTGATGACCAAATATCTAAGACCCATAATCATCAAAATCATCTGATACATGCCGTACACAATCTGATACATGCGGTACACAATCTGATACATGCCGTACACAATCTGACACATGCCGTACACAATCTGATACATGCCGTACACAATCTGATACATGCCGTACACAATCTGACACATGCACATGCCGTACACAATCTGATACATGCGGTACACAATCTGACACATGCCGTACACAATCTGATACATGCCGTACACAATCTGACACATGCCGTACACAATCTGATACATGCCGTACACAATCTGACACATGCCGTACACAATCTGATACATGCGGTACACAATCTGATACATGCCGTACACAATCTGATACATGCACATGCCATACACAATCTGACACATGCCGTACACAATCTGACACATGCCGTACACAATCTGACACATGCCGTACACAATCTGACACATGCCGTACACAATCTGACACATGCCGTACACAATCTGACACATGCCATACACAATCTGATACATGCCGTACACAATCTGACACATGCCGTACACAATCTGACACATGCCGTACACAATCTGACACATGCCGTACACAATCTGACACATGCGGTACACAATCTGATACATGCCGTACACAATCTGATACATGCACATGCCATACACAATCTGACACATGCCGTACACAATCTGACATGCCGTACACAATCTGACACATGCCGTACACAATCTGACACATGCCGTACACAATCTGACACATGCCGTACACAATCTGATACATGCAGTACACAATCTGATACATGCCGTACACAATCTGACACATGCCGTACACAATCTGACACATGCCGTACACAATCTGACACATGCCGTACACAATCTGACACATGCCGTACACAATCTGACACATGCCGTACACAATCTGATACATGCCGTACACAATCTGACACATGCCGAACACAATCTGATACATGCCGTACACAATCTGATACATGCGGTACACAATCTGATACATGCCGTACACAATTTGATACATGCCGTACACAATCTGATACATGCGGTACACAATCTGATACATGCGGTACACAATCTGATACATGCCGTACACAATCTGATACATGCCGTACACAATCTGATACATGTGGTACACAATCTGACACATGCCGTACACAATCTGATAAATGCGGTACACAATCTGATAAATGCGGTACACAATCTGACACATGTGGTACACAATCTGACACACGCCGTACACCATCTGATACATGCCGTACACAATCTGATACATGTGGTACACAATCTGACACACGCCGTACACAATCTGATACATGCCGTACACAATCTGATACATGTCTTCTGTCATCTGATTTATACTTTATCAAGAAAAAAAGGCTTTTAGTACATCAGTAAAAATGTCCACGTATATAAAATTATATTTTCAAAATACATTTATTCAAATAGTTTTGAATCAACAAATGTGTTTTTATTAGTACTATTCCAGAAATACCAGCCATTTCTTACCCAATCGTTTTACACGCGAGACCCTGGACCACAAAACCAGTCTTCAGTTGTCAACAGTACATTGCATGAGTCAAAATGATAGATTTAGCTTTTATGCCAAAAAACATTAGGATATTAAGTAAAGATCATGTTCCATTAAGATATTTAGTAAATTTCTTACCATAGATGTATCAATATTTAACTTTTGATTAGTAATATGCATTGCTAAAAACTTCATTCGGACAACTTTAAAGGTGATTTTCTCAATATTTAGATTTTATTTGCAACCTATGATTTCAGATTTTCTAATATTTATATCTCAGCCAAATATTGTCCTAAAAAACACATCAATGGAAAGATTATTTATTCAGATTTCAGATGATGTATAAATCTCAATTTAAATAAATTGACTCTTATGACTGGTTTTGTGGTTCAGGGTCATATATGACTGACAAATATGCATTACATTTTATTTATTTTAAACTGTGTGATCCAGATTAATGGACAATGTTTATGAAATTCAAGTACATGGATCTTAAAGGTCTACATAATTTGGGTATATATGATAATATACACAAGCAAGGGGTTATATTGCAGCCTAGTTTAAGACTCAGCGGATGTTGAGCACATGTTTCTCTCACCAGTGAAGTCGAAGTGCGTGGAGGAAAGCGGACAGGCCTTCCATGACGAGCAGGATCGATACGGTTAGCACAGCGAAGGCAGCAAATATAAACACCATGATGACAGAGCCCACATAACTGAGCTGCTGGAAGGAGATCCGCATCACCATTAACCACAGCACCTCAGATAACTCTGAAACACACACACACACACACAGATGCTCCTCCTCAGTAACGACGGCAGCAGTGAAACACACGAGAGCACTTATGAGCGTGAGCCAGGCTGAGGGCCCAGAGCCGCAGGTACGAGGCCGTGTTAGAGATGCAGCCCAGACAATACTCGATGGTGTGAATGGCCTGATGCATGAACACGTCCGCTGCATCAAACTCCTAACAGACCAGGGCAGATGGAAAGATGAAGAAGATATTATAAAAATGACAAATCCAAGAAAGTGTTCAGAAGACCTAGAATAGTACAGCATGCTAGCAATGGCAAGGTCATGGGTTTGATTCCCAAGGCAAGAACAGATAAAATATGTACCTTGATTGAATGCAATGCATGCTGCTTTCACACACAACACACACACACACACACACACACACACACACACACACACACACACACACACACACACACACACACACACACACCTCACCTGTCTACTTTCCCCTATTTCCCTCTTACCTCCTCTTCTCCTCCTCTTGCATCCACCTCTCCCTGGTGAGCATTTATAGAGCCGTTTTCTGCTAGCAAAGGATGTCTGTCTCCCTACAGAAGATGAGAGCATGGTTACACAAACACTGAAGTAGATGAATTCAGAAGGGTTGCTCACAGAAAGCGGAGTTCTCTTCCTCTTGTGTGTGATGTATTCTTGTATTGGCTTCCCCAGCAGCAGCACAGGAACAGACAGCACAGCCACAATCACCAGCACCTTCTGCACGATGGTCTACAGATACAACGAGACCAGACGAGTCTGATTAAAGGGGTCATGAAATGAGAAATCAAATTTGCCTTGATCTTTTGTCTTTGAAACATTAAAACATCCTGCAAGTTCCCTATCGAGCTGTCACGAGACATCACGGAGATTTCTCCGTTATGGGAACTTCTTCCCTTCAACCTTTCCTGAAGTCCTATTGGCTCACGCCAGTCAAATGACTGGCCAATTGTCGCAAAGCATGCAAATACGACGAGCTCGAGACAGTATAAATGCGATGCTCGCGACAATTATATCAGAATCTTTTACTTCACCTTGAACTCGTGATGGCTTCAGTGTGTAAGATCTGCGCGGGACCCATCGAACCGCTGGATCAGCATCTCCACTGCGTCGCCTGCCTGGGCCTGGCCCACGCCGAGGCGGCGCTGGACGAGTCCGACTGTGGACATTGCGCGGACCTGCCGGTCCGCGTGCTCCGGGCCCGCCGCGATGTGGTTCGCATTCGGTCGCCGCATTCGCCGATCTCTTTCCCCCGAGGACTGTTTCCGCCCCCCTTCCAATATTGAGGGATTCGTAGCTTTTGGCCACGAGGAGGGCGACGAGGCCATGTCCATCTCGGCCTCGGAGAAGGAAGGTTGGGCTGGATCGGAGCCCGAGCAGCTAGGCAGCTCAGAGCCTTCAGGCCTCCAGGAGGAGCTCATGAGGGTTCTGTCGAAAGCTGTTCAGGAGTTGGAGCTCACCTGGAATCCTCCGGAGGAGCCTGTCAGGAGTAAGCTCGACTCGTGGTACTTCAGGTCCACACGCAAAGCTGACGCAAGGACATCGGTGCCTTTCTTCCCCGATGTTCACGAACAGCTCGTGAAGACGTGGTCTGCGCCCCAATCGGCGCGCGTCCATTCGAACACGCAGGCCATGTTCTCCCACGTGGATGGGGCGGAGGCCACGGTTCGTGCGCTCTCCCCCCGTCGAGGAGACCGTTGCTGCACACCTGTGCCCTGCAGCAGCGAAGTCCCTAGGCCCGGACATCAGCTGCCGTTCGAAGCCGTGCAGATTCACGCCCTTCGCTAATAAGGCATATGCCTCTATGGAGGGTCAGAAAGCTCTAAGATTTCATAAAAAATATCTTAATTTGTGTTCTGAAGATGAACGAAGGTTTTACAGGTTTGGAGCGACATGAGGGAGAGGAATTAATGACAGAATTGTCATTTTTGGGTGAACTGACCCTTTAAGTCTGTCGTCAGGACAAGTGGAGTGAAAGAGCGTTTGCTTTGACGCATTTGGTTTGAATAGCTCAAAAAGATCACAGCGTAAGGAACAAGTGGATAGTTTATTTTTAATTGCACCTCGGATCGTATCAGAGGATTGGTCGGAGAATTTGGTTTTGCAATTGAGGCACAGTGTCATGAGTTTACAGAGACATAGTGAGGGGTGTTGATAGTGTTTCCTATGCAGTGACGTTAGCCAATTATAACAACAGTGGCTGATTACAGAGAAGTAAAATAAAAAATAAATCCATGTCATGACCCCTTTAATAATGCTTGGGGGAGAACTGGAAACTTGAGGAAACTGGTTTGTTAAAGTGCTGCATATCTGTCATATCCAGGTGTAACTTCTGTTTAATAAACCATATTGAGGCTAATCATAAACACAGCAGTCTGTTATATCACCATTTTCAGTCCTCAACAAACCATGAAGTGGAAAACAGTAATTATGGAAGTCAAATGTCTGCTTTTTGATGCTAACACAAAGATGACATCATAACAGGTACACACCTGTCCCGTATAGAGAGGTTTGTTGTCCTTATTCTCAGTAAATAGGAACATGTCTATGAAGTGGATGAGGATGCTGGGAGCGATGTCGGAGGTCATGGGGCCGTACATCACCCACTTATAGATGACCATGAAGATCAGGTATCCAAACAGACACAGCATGAAACACAGCTCCGGGATCAGCACCAGAAACACACTGCTGATATCTTTGAAGTGTCTACACAGCAGGAGGAAAGAGCAAGCAAGTGGATACATAGTGGGGTTAAATGATACACGTTTCAAATGGTAATTCAATTATTTGTTATGCTTGTTTTAAGTAGAAAACATCTGGACCGGAATGACGTGACAATTCAAATCAATGGTGCTGTTGATTGTTCAAATACTCTGATTTGTGTGGAATGCATCGCACTGTATTCATGCCCAATGACAGCGGCTCTGTTAAAAATCAGAATGCACTTTATAACGAAATATATATCAAAAGAAAACCACAAAATGACAGGACAGCAGCGCAAGTAAGAACTATTTCAGTGAGTCATCGCCTCCTTATGTGTCACATTTCACACAAAAATTAAACAGACACTCGTTAAGTACTGCATAGAATAGTACTTGTTAAGAAAATATTTATGGCTAGTACATGTTCTGTTCTCCTGCCCTTAGCATGAGGCATAATGTCATTTTGAACTCTGCACATAAATATTTACTTCTTTTAAAAGAGTCATGAATTGAGAAATCAAATTTCACTTTGATCTTTTTAGATAAAATAGTTAAAATACAAATATAAGAGGTACTACTACATCATCGCTTCTTTATCCCAGCCCACTCATGCTTTATATCAGGCATCCTCAAATCTGGCCCACTCCTGCAGAGTTTAGCTCTAACCCTAATCAATCACACCTGAGCATGCTAATCAGAGTCTTCAAGATCATTAGAAAAATCACAGGTAGGGGAGTTTGATCAGGGTTGGAGCTCAACTCTGCAGCAGATTGGCCCTCCGGGGAAAGACTTGAGGAACCTTGCTTAAAATGGACAAGCAGGAAAATGACACCAACAGGATCAATGGACTAAAAATAAAATGACCTTCCAAAGGATTCTAATGTTTATTTTCAACCATGCAATTGTCTCACTAGAGCAGTATTTGTTTGTTTGGTTCAAATATGGACCCAACAGTAATGCCACAAAATATAAGTAACTGTGATAATTCCGAGTGTTATAGTGTCAGAGGGCTAAAATCAGGGTCAAATCAGGAAAATGGCCTTTTATTTCTACATTTACATTTAGTCATTTTGCAGACGCTTTTATCCAAAGCTTACAACAACTTACAATTGGGGAATACATAAAGCGATTAATCTTGAAGTGGAAAACAGACAGAGGAAATGATCGTAACACTAAGTCTCAGGCATTGTTCAAATAAGTACAAGCTAGCAAGGGAAGGAGAGAAAGATGAAAGTGTTTTTTTTGTTTTAGATTAAGTCAAGTAATGTTGAAAGAGATGAATTTTCAGTTGTTGCTTGAAGATTGACAGGGAACCAGCAGTTCCGGATGGGGGGTGGGAAGATCATTCCACCAGCCAGGAACGGTGAAAGAGAATGTTCTGGAGAGTGATTTTGTGTCTCTCTGTGATGGTACCACGAGGCGTCGCCCACTAGCAAATCTCAGAAGCATGAAGTGCTCTAAAACTTCCTGGTATACGGCTGTGTTGACCTTGGACCTCAGAAAAAACAGTGGACCAACACCAGCAGATGACATGGCACCCCAAACCATCACTGACTGTGGAAACTTTACACTGGACCTCAAGCAACGTGGATTCTGTGCCTCTCCGCTCTTCCTCCAGACTCTGGGACTCTGATTTCCAAAGGAAATGCAAAATTTACTTTCATCAGAGAACATAACTTTGGACCACTCAGCAACAGTTCAGTCCTTTTTGTCTTTAGCTCAGGCGAGACGCTTCTGACGCTGTCTGTTGTTCAAGAGTGGCTTGACACAAGGAATGCGACAGCTGAAACCCATGTCTTGCATACGTCTGTGCGTAGTGGTTCTTGAAGCACTGACTCCAGCTGCAGTCCACTCTTTGTGAATCTCCCCCACATTTTTGAATGGGTTTTGTTTCACAATCCTCTCCAGGGTGCGGTTATCCCTATTGCTTGTACACTTTTTTCTACCACATCTTTTCCTTCCCTTCGCCTCTCTATTAATGTGCTTGGACACAGAGCTCTGTGAACAGCCAGCCTCTTTTGCAATGACCTTTTGTGTCTTGCCCTCCTTGTGCAAGGTGTCAATGGTCGTCTTTTGGACAACTGTTAAGTCAGCAGTCTTCCCCATGATTGTGTAGCCTACAGAACTAGACTGAGGAGACCATTTAAAGGCCTTTGCAGGTGTGTTTGAGTTAATTAGCCGATTAGAGAGTGGCACCAGGTGTCTTCAATATTGAACCTTTTCACAATATTCTAATTTTCTGAGATACTGAATTTGCGGGTTTTCATTAGTTGTCAGTTATAATCATCAAAATTAAAAGAAATAAACACTTGAAATATATCAGTCTGTGTGGAATGAATGTATACATTATACAAGTTTCACTTTGTTGAATGGAATTAGAGAAATAAATCAACTTTTTGATGATATTCTAATTATATGACCAGCACCTGACTCTAATAATTCGCACCTCCATTGCGGTCCTTGGGCAAAATGTTAGTTTCATCTCGAGCTATTAGCACTTCTTTAGCGTTATTCGGCTGGGCTAATCAGAAGCCGACTCACAGCTGTTTTCACGCTAGTCTCTTAGACTGTGTACTTAATTGATGTCTGAGCGCTCGATGGTCCCGAACTGACTGCGGAAATGCGTTCAGCGCTCCGCGTGTGAACACAGAACTGACTGTAAATGATTCGACAAATTTTTCCAGCAAATCAAGAAAACATGACTTCATCATGATTTGACGGCAGGTGCTGCAAACGCTCTCGAACACAACTCAAATAAAGATTCGCGATTCGTGCAGCACGTTTCTTTGTTTGGTCCCGAGTTGTGACTCAAATTGAAGCGCGATTCGAGTTGTCCCGAACTGACTCAAGTTGTTTTCTGCGGTTCTAACTGATTTGCAGCATGATTCGATCGCTCTCAGCGGTCACCGTATACAAGACTTAATTGATTCGCGGTCCACAAATTCAGACCTCAAATGATTCGCGCTTTAATCAGAGTAGATAAACTCGTGGTACTCAAATGTTGATTCGCACTCCGAAAATACCAGAACGGATCTTCTACAGTATGATTCGCGAATCGTGCTCCAGAACATACACCTCAAATGATTCGCGCTAAATCAAGATGCACAGAACTTGAGATGTAAAATGATTCGCGAATCGTTGTTCAGAAAAAGGACAAGTTAACTGAATCAAATGACTTCGAAACAAGAACACACATCGGTCCAGTAAGCTGACTGAAAACTGATTTGCGCTCCACGGTCCCGAACGGACTCTAAGTTGAATTAAACGCTACTGGCAGATAGTTGTTCCCGTTTTAATCATGAACTCAAATGATTCTGATCAAAGGTCCCAGAAAACTAATGTCATAATGATTCGCTCTCAGCGGTATTTTAATTTAAACTTTAGACATTTGCAGCGGAAAACACTGAGGATAGAACATTGTGATCAGAAGGTACAGTGAAAGTTGTTTCCATGGTATACGGCTGTGTTTGATCAAATTGGACCTCAGAATAAATATTTCAGTGGACCAACACCAGCAGATGACATGGCTACCCCAAATCTTGCACTGATATCGTCAAGAAACTTTACACTGGACCGTTTTTTTCACTAGCATACGTGGATTCTGTGAAAAAACTCTCCGCTCTATACTCCAGACTCTGGGAACTCTGATTTCAAAGAAAGCAAAATTTACTTTCATCAGAGAACATAACTCTATGGACCACTCAGCAGACAGTTCAGTCCTTTTTGTCTTTAGCTCAGGCGAGACGCTTCTGACGCTGTCTGTTGTTCAAGAGTGGCTTGACACAAGGAATGCGACAGCTGAAACCCATGTCTTGCATACGTCTGTGCGTAGTGGTTCTTGAAGCACTGACTCCAGCTGCAGTCCACTCTTTGTGAATCTCCCCCACATTTTTGAATGGGTTTTGTTTCACAATCCTCTCCAGGGTGCGGTTATCCCTATTGCTTGTACACTTTTTTCTACCACATCTTTTCCTTCCCTTCGCCTCTCTATTAATGTGCTTGGACACAGAGCTCTGTGAACAGCCAGCCTCTTTTGCAATGACCTTTTGTGTCTTGCCCTCCTTGTGCAAGGTGTCAATGGTCGTCTTTTGGACAACTGTCAAGTCTTCCCCATGATTGTGTAGCCTACAGAACTAGACTGGGAGACCATTTAAAGGCCTTTGCAGGTGTGTTGAGTTAATTAGCTGATTAGAGAGTGGCACCAGGTGTCTTCAATATTGAACCTTTTCACAATATTCTAATTTTCTGAGATACTGAATTTGCGGTTTTCATTAGTTGTCAGTTATAATCATCAAAATTAAAAGAAATAAACACTTGAAATATATCAGTCTGTGTGGAATGAATGTATACATTATACAAGTTGTATAACCGCGCTCCGCGGTCCCGAACTGACTCTAATGATTCGCGCTCCGCGGTCCCGAACTGACTCAAATGATTCGCGATTCGCGGTCCCGAACTGACTCAAATGATTCGCGGTCCCGAACTGACTCAAATGATTCGCGCTCCGCGGTCCCGAACTGACTCAAATGATTAGCGCTCCGCGGTCCCGAACTGACTCAAATGATTCGCGATTTGCGGTCCCGAACTGACTCAAATGATTAGCGCTCCACGGTCCCGAACTGACTCAAATGATTCGCGATTCGTGCTCCGCGGTCCCGAACTGACTCAAATGATTCGCGATTCGCGGTCCCGAACTGACTCAAATGATTCGCGGTCCCAAACTGACTCAAATGATTCGCGCTCCGCGGTCCCGAACTGACTCAAATGATTCGCGGTCCCAAACTGACTCAAATGATTCGCGCTCCGCGGTCCTGAACTGACTCAAATGATTCGCGCTCCGCGGTCCAGAACGGACTCTAATGATTCGCGCTCCGCGGTCCCGAACTGACTCAAATGATTCGCGAATCGTGCTCCCGAACTGACTCAAATGATTCGCGCTCCGCGGTCCCGAACGGACTCAAATGATTCGCGAATCGCGCTCCGCGGTCCCGAACTGACTCAAATGATTCGCGCTCCGCGGTCCCGAACTGACTCAAATGATTTGCGCTCCACGGTCCCGAACGGACTCTAATGATTCGCGCTCCGCGGTCCCGAACTGACTCAAATGATTCGCGCTCCGCGGTCCCGAACTGACTCTAATGATTCGCTCTCCGCGGTCCCGAACTGACTCAAATGATTCGCGAATCGCGCTCCGCGGTCCCGAACTGACTCAAATGATTCGCGCTCCACGGTCCCGAACGGACTCTAATGATTCGCGCTCCGCGGTCCCGAACTGACTCAAATGATTCGCGAATCGCGCTCCCGAACTGACTCAAATGATTCGCGCTCCGCGGTCCCGAACGGACTCAAATGATTCGCGAATCGCGCTCCGCGCTCCCGAACTGACTCTAATGATTCGCGCTCCGCGGTCCCGAACTGACTCAAATGATTCGCGATTCGCGGTCCCGAACTGACTCAAATGATTCGCGGTCCCGAACTGACTCAAATGATTCGCGCTCCGCGGTCCCGAACTGACTCAAATGATTCGCGATTTGCGGTCCCGAACTGACTCAAATGATTAGCGCTCCGCGGTCCCAAACTGACTCAAATGATTCGCGATTCGTGCTCCGCGGTCCCGAACTGACTCAAATGATTCGCGACTCGCGGTCCCGAACTGACTCAAATGATTCGCGGTCCCAAACTGACTCAAATGATTCGCGCTCCGCGGTCCCGAACTGACTCAAATGATTCGTGCTCCGCGGTCCAGAACTGACTCAAATGATTCGCGCTCCGCGGTCCAGAACTGACTCAAATGATTCGCGCTCCGCGGTCCAGAACTGACTCAAATGATTCGCGCTCCGCGGTCCCGAACTGACTCAAATGATTCGCGCTCCGCGGTCCCGAACTGACTCAAATGATTCGCGCTCCGCGGTCCCGAACTGACTCAAATGATTCACGCTCCGCGGTCCCGAACTGACTCAAATGATTCGCGATTCGCGGTCTCGATCTGACTCAAATGATTTGCGCTCCGCGGTCTCGATCTGACTCAAATGATTTGCGCTCCGCGGTCTCGATCTGACTCAAATGATTCGAGATTTGCGGTCCCGAACTGACTCAAATGATTCGCGCTCCGCGGTCCCGAACTGACTCAAATGATTCACGCTCCGCGGTCCCGAACTGACTCAAATGATTCGCGCTCCGCGGTCCCGAACTGACTCAAATGATTCACGATTCGCGGTCTCGATCTGACTCAAATGATTTGCGCTCCGCGGTCTCGATCTGACTCAAATGATTCGAGATTCGCGGTCCCGAACTGACTCAAATGATTTGCACTCCGCGGTCTCGATCTGACTCAAATGATTCGAGATTCGCGGTCCCGAACTGACTCAAATGATTTGCGCTCCGCGGTCCCGAACTGACTCAAATGATTTGCACTCCGCGGTCTCGATCTGACTCAAATTATTCGAGATTCGCGGTCCCGAACTGACTCAAATGATTTGCGCTCCGCGGTCTCGATCTGACTCAAATGATTCGAGATTCGCGGTCCCGAACTGACTCAAATGATTTGCACTCCGCGGTCTCGATCTGACTCAAATGATTCGAGATTCGCGGTCCCGAACTGACTCAAATGATTTGCGCTCCGCGGTCTCGATCTGACTCAAATGATTCGAGATTCACGGTCCCGAACTGACTCAAATGATTTGCACTCCGCGGTCCCGATCTGACTCAAATGATTCGCGATTCGCAGTCCCAAACTGACTCAAATGATTCGCGCTCCGCGGTCCCGATCTGACTCAAATGATTCGCGCTCCGAAAGTAATATTATTACAGTAAGTTACTAGTAACTACTGCCCAACTGTAACAGAGTGACAGTAGCGTGAGGCGTGCGGATCCATCTGCAGAGCTTTATTAAAAGGCGTGGTCATGAAACAAGCATTGGTCGATACACAGCAAACAGACAGATAAGGCAAGACAAAGAGTATTCCTAGGACAAGCGTGGGTCTTCGATCGGCAAACAGTATCCAACAGACATAGACAGTATCCTCTATGACGGTGACTGAGTTAACATGAAAGACATGGGATGCATTGATAGTCTCTGGGCTCATGACAGGTGGGTTTAAAGGGATTCTGGGTTGTGACAGACAGGGCAACAAACTTGGTGTTGGCCTCCTTGAGAGTGGTGGGACAGACAGACTGACATTTCAATATTAGACACATGGACTGGAACAAGACATACAGATAATTCAGAATTAAACACACTTGGGGGTAGAGGTCCAACAGACAGATCAAAACCGGCTGAAAATTGGCTGAAACTGGACTGGTAGACATTTCAGTATGTGACATTAAACAGGTAGACAATTCATACTCCGACTCATAAATTGAAACGGTGTAGACAGAGAGCTCAGAATCAAACTCATTGACGGAAACTGGATAGACAGACTGTTCACTATCTTTGGGCAATAACAGATTTAACAGGGCATACAGAAAGTTAATTTAAAGTGTCCATGGCAGTGACAGGCAAGATAGACAGTTCAAACTCAGACACATTATTAGAGACGAGACGGACAGGCAGTTCACAATCAGTTACCTTGGCTAGTTCAAAACAGGGCGATAGTTCAGAGAGAGCCTCCTCGGCCGGTTCGGAGCGGCCTCTGTGTGTGTCACAGAACAACCAGGAAGTTGATAGACGGCCTCCATAGCCGTGACGGAACAGGACGAGGATTCGCAGACGGCCTCTGTGGCCATGATAGGACAGGACGAGCGTTCATAGGTGGATACCACTGACACCTCTGGAGGTTCTACAGTGGTAACATCAGGAACCAAGAAGAGTTCATTAGCAGGACAGGTACAGCGCTCATCTACGGTTCCTTTGACCATGACATGACGGACTTAAATTGTATTGTGGGGCGCCACCACCATGCATCACCCGCCCATGTGATGAGCGGGTGTCCTCTGGTGGTGAGTGAACAGAAGTTCATAAACCGGATTCGTGACACCAACACTGTTCATAACAAAGTTAAAAACTATGGTTAAGACCAATTAGTTCAAATGACTTGACTGTAATTGTAAAACACTATATTGTTTTGTTATTTTTTACCCTTATTTGATGTACTTTTATGTATTGTAATTGAACGTAATTGTTTTAAAGTATGTGTATGCTGTCTGGTTCTAATACCAGCGTTTAGTCAGCAGGTCTCTCTTGTAAAACACATTTTAATCTCACTGCAGATAAACAGGACTTAATAGTAATAATTAAAATAATAAAAAAGTTTTGAGTTGCAACCCTTCAAACATTTACATTTAGCATATTTTATTTTATCACACTACATAAATATTTTTGATTGGCTCTTAATAGATAAAGATTAGTTTTGTCTTCTCCAGTGCAAATGTATAAAGTTTAAATCAAGGTAAACTTAAAAGCAAAACAGCATAAGGTAAGTCTTGTTTTCTGAGAAACTGATGAAAATAAAGTGAGTTTATGATTAAAAATAATTCAAATCGTTTTCAAAGCTCACGCACAGATATTTGTTCTCGTTTCAAATACAAATTCACTTTCTCAGAAAACAAGACTGATTGATAATAAAAGTGTTGAACTTGAAGGCCACGTCTCTGTTCTTCCTTCATTTATTGGCTATTAAACTTGTTCAATTATTTACGTGGGTATAATTAAATCCCAAAAACATTTCCATCTACCCAGAGAATTACATATATTGCCTTACAGATAACATATACTGTATACACACTGCCAATATCACTCTTGATATAAAATAATACATGTTATAGATTTCACAGAACCTGATTTTACCGAGTGCGACGTGTTCCTGGATCAACATTGTTATCAGATTTATAATTTGTGTGAAGTTTAGGCTTACAATCAGTGTTTGGTGCTTGTACATCGGTGTCATCCATCTATCATGTCCTCTGATTTTAGGATTATTAATGTGTAAGGTTAGGTTTAGGTTTAGGGAAACGGTCAAGATTAAATTTTGGGATTCAAATGTTGTTCCATTGTTGATCCAGGAACACATCTAACTCGTTAAAATCAGGACGTGCAATACATTTCCATATGGATGCTTTGATACAGCTTGATTGAGCAATATTAATGTTATTATTATTTACAGTATTACAGAATAAACAGCACACATTCATCATTCAATTGTTTCCATTTTACGTCACTTTAAAAATTCAGTCAAAATCCATCGAAAAGTAAAAGTCGGGCATTAATCTATTGAACTAAAACCAAGCGATGTGTATTCAGATGCAGCAGTGCCTCCTCATGGATGATTCGGCAAGGACAGAGACAGATAGAAATATACACAAGCCTTCCTCTGGGTTCAAGACGAGATCCGGAACTAAATGAAGGAATCATTCTGGAGAGTTTAAAGCAGAAACGTGACGCTTGTATTGTTGTTAAAGCATAAATGTGCATTGTTTGAGCTGTATATCGTGTCATATTTTGAGGTGGGATTATTGTTTTGGATGGACAAAAAGTATTTTTCTTGTATCGCTGCACGTATGCTGTGAATTCTTCAGGGTTAGAGAGGGTTTGGGTTGTATGCTGTTTTATCTCATGTAATGTTTCAGGTTGGCTGTACTTAAATGTGTGCATTTTAAAGTGCATTGTGTTTGCTGGTTTACTGCTAAGTGTTTTAACTCTGAACCAGATGCAATGACAGACATCAGCCCACACTGAACACGGAACTGCTGCATTTTGTGGCACAATCATAGTTGATATGAATATATTTGTTGTTTAATTATGTGCAGGATGAGATTCCACTTTGTTTCGGCATATTTTTCTGTGTTTGAAGCAACAGTTCATCCAAAAATAACATTTCCTTTAATGTCCTCAACCTCAGGCCATCCACGATTAGGATGAGTTTGTTTCTTCATCAGGTTTGTAGAAATAAGCCTTAATGACTTGATTAGCTGGATCAGGTGTGTTTAATTAGGGTTGCATCTAAATTGTGCAGGGCTGTGGCCCTCCAGGAACCGAGTTTGACACCCATGGACTAGAGACTGTATCTTCTGAACACTAGGTGGCGCTGTTTTCAAACTTTTCAGGCATGTATAGGACACACTGATGATCATTTCCACCAAATTTTGTCCCAATACACGAAAGAGTTTAAATGCTTAAAGGAATAGTTCTCCCAAAATTGAAAATTAGCTGGAAATTGCTCTGATTATGAACTTGAATGATTGGTTTCAGCTTTTGTATTCTCCAGATGTTAACTGATGGACTGTGGATTATTGTGATGTTTTTATCAGACTCTCATTCTGACGGCACCCATTCACTGCAGAGCATCCATTGCTGAGACACTGATGCAGAGACACATTTCTCAAACTCATCTACATCTCGGATGGCCTTAGGATGAGTGTATTTTCATGTTTGCCTGAACTATTCCATTCATTTGAAGGTTTAATTGCGCAGGAGCCCTGTTCTGTGTGTCACCCTCATCATGGGGAACCTCTGCTGGACTCTGAGTCTCTGCGGCCTGACGTTAATCGTCCTCCTCCTCCTCTTCCTCACCACAGAGATGATGATGAGCGCGCAGAGCATGGAGGCGCTGATGGACATGCAGACGCTGAAGAACAGCAGCGGTTTGTTCTCCGCGATACGTGTGCAGAGTTCGCAGCTCGAGCCGTCGTCTGCGTCCCGGCAGGTCAAAGGTCGCGGGTCAGCAGCGGACGGAAAGCCGCGGTGGGTGATGATGTCACGGTACAGGCTAACGGACGCTTTGGGTCGAGAGTGATGAGCGGCGGAGCTGAAGAGACCGAACTGAAGATCATGATGGTCCTGAAGCTTCCAGATATAAAACCCTCTCAGATTGACGCCGTCCAACTCACGAGCTGCTCAGAGAACAGAGAAAGAGATCAGTGGAGTTAACTCAACCATCACTAGCACTAGAGATTATATTACTAGTGAACATTTGTTTATTTCACTTTCAATTGTAAATACACTTTAAATGCAATATCTCTTTCCACACATGTACTCACAAAACAAAGACTAAATCTAATAACGCAATCTCGAGGAACTTTTAAATACTAACCAAAATCTGCACTATGAACACTTTGACATAACTGAAAATCATTTAGCATAGGGATTCAAATTTGTTAATATTTGAAATTTAATGTTTAAATATATTTCAATATAAACTAAATGTAACCGAGCGTTAGTGCAGGGTTCGCCTAAACACTTAGTATTAAGAAAACAATAAAAACGAGAGCGTCTGAACTCTTCTCAACTTTTATTCCTCCTCAAAACACTACCACACTCTAGAGTAGAAAGTGCGCATGCCCATTGCCTATCTATGGCAAGCCCCGAGGGGATAAATGCATTACACACACACACACACAACACACAATGAGCGCACGTAGATCCAGAATTAGAGCAATATAACAATCAAATAAAGTCTGTTACATACGTCCCCCCCTCACAAAATAAACGTCCCCGTTTATGTGCAAGAATAACAGTCAGAAACAAACGTGTACAATTAGACACTGAAATTACAGAGCACATTATCAACATGGCAACAAGCCTATGAATAGAACATAACACTCCTCTTATATACCCTTTTTTTATAGAAACAACAGACTCAGCCATAAAACAAATTCTTACTAACCCTCTCTCATACACAGAGGCAGTTATTTCAATACAGAACAAAATCCTTTAAATGGCCAGGAGGTCTACGAACTCTCCCAGTCTTACTAACACTTGGTTCAGACTCCTTAACTGAACACTGTAAGTCAGACAACGTACTCTGATCTTTCTGGGGAGAAACCAACTTCGCTCCATCAGAAACTTCAGACCCCAGGGGAATTGACTCTGGCTGCGAGTCTGGAACATCGGACAGTGTCTGATTTTGTGACATGGAAGAAACAGGTAATGTGTATGGCCGCAACCTATTATAATGCACTACCTGTGCCTTCGCACCAGCGTCAAAAGGGTTTACAATCCGATAAGTCAGTCCCAGTACACCACATGAGTCCATGACTTGCACAATTTTATAAGGTCCCTTCCAATGGGGTGCCAGCTTCAAGCGGCTCTCCACCGGGTTGTGGAGCCATACCATGGCACCTACACCATAAGGCTGGTGACGCAAGCCAACATCACGGTACAGTTTTTGACGGTCGTGAGCTGCCTCACTGTGCATGTGTGCACTGCTAAAGGCAGAGTTCAGTTTTGTTAGCAATGAGGAAACAAACTCAGCATGTGATACTGAAATCTGAGAGTCAAGAGCACGAGTGGGCAACAGTACATCAGTGGGAACACGAGCTTCCCGACCGTGGGTCAAGAAGAAAGGCGTGAAATGAGTGCTGGAGTGAGTCGTTGTATTGTAAGCAAATGCCACATGCTTCACATAATCGTCCCATTCCCCACCATAAGTCAACAGTGTCTTAGCCAGTTGATCAGAGTCCGATTAAAGCGCTCAACCATGCCATCCGATTGAGGATGGTATGGCGTGGTGTGAGTCTTTTTAATTTTCAGAAGACGGCAGAGAGTCTGAACCCCCTCTGCCTCAAACTGACGACCCTGGTCTGTATGCAAAGTCTCTGGAATGCCATGAAATAGAACATAATCATCAAACAGACAATGTGCAACTGTCTGTGCTGACTGATTAGGCAAGGGATACAAATTGACAAACTTCGTGAAATAGTCCTCGACAACCAGCACATACCGATTTCCTTTTGAAGTCACAGGCAGCTCTAAGATGTCCATAGCCACTCTTTCAAATGGCCGCACTGACTGGGATCCACCCATAGGCGCACGGTGGGCTGGAACAGGACTGCGCCGTGTCTGACATGCCTTGCACTGCTCACACCAGTCATTGATGTCCCTGTACATGGAAGGCCAGTAACAAAATTGTCTTGCCCGTTCCCACACACGCTCTGAACAGAAATGGGCCGAAGCTGGGGCACCATGCAATTGCAAGAGAATGTCAGAAATTAGTGCAGAGGGAACAACTATTTGGACTATAGGCGTGCTTGTGAGGGAGCAGCAAACTGAGCGGCATAAAAGTCCATCAATGATGGAAAGATAGTTGAATTCAGTCCAAAGCTTCCGTAAGCACTGAGAAGCTCCTTGTAATTTTCTCCTGGATGGTCTTTGAGCATTTGCCACCCAGCTTAAAGCAGTCTTAATGTCAAGGTCAGCATTCTGCATAGCTCTAATTTCTGATAAACTGTGGGACAACGCATTAATGGGAGACGTGCCGTCTGAATTGTCAAGTGAGTTCTCCGCAGTCGCATCACCTGGCAAATTTTTTACTTCAGAGGAATGTGCAGTGTTGATGCCCGTTTGATTAGAATTCACCACATTTACTTGCAGGGCCCCTTTAATATTATCGTCTGCCACTTTTGTGTCAGGTGTCTCAGGGCGACGAGAAAGCGAGTCCGCATTCTTGTGATGTTGTCCATCCTTGTGTACAATCACCCAATTCAACGGATCAAGCTCCAAGATCCATCTCGCTCTTCTCCCTGTTGGATCGTCATCAATGGACATTCGTCGAAGAGCTAAGAGTGGTCGATGGTCTGTGATAATGGTAAATGAAGCAAGTCCAATGTAATGCTTGAATTCCCTTACTGCCCACACAATAGCCCACAACTCACGATCAAATGTGGACCAACGTTTTTGTGTGGAATTCAATGCCCGGCTGGCATATGCCACCACATGCTCACACCCATCTCTGTCCTGCGCGAGAACCGCACCGACAGCCAGGTTGGAGGCATCAGTGTAGATTTTAAAGGGCACACTGAAGTCAGGCAAAATAACAACAGGCTCAGACGATAACACATTTTTTAGGTGATTAAATGACTGGTCACACGTAGCGTTCCAAACAAAGGGCACATTTTTACCAACGAGTTTGTTTAGTGGTGCAGCAAGTTTTGAAAAGTCCTTGACGAAACGTCTATAATAGGAACATAGTAGAGGTCTGCTACCCGACCCGAACCCGCGGGTCCCGAAATACTGTCGGGTTTCGGGTCGGGTTTCGGGTTAATGTTTAATGGATAGCCTCGGGTTCGGGTCGGGTTCGGGTTTGTAGCCAAAACTATATGCAGAGGCTTCGCTGCTTTCATAGACGCACGCACACACATTGCCCACAGAGATCGCGCAGAGCACAAACATCACGGACACTTTTATTAGTAAAATAGCTTCGACAGGCTACTGACTCGCAAGTCACAACATTATATTTATCTGCAATGAGGCGGCAAAATCGCTGTTTTTGAAGTAACTAAGCCTCATTGCTTGTAGAGATAGACCCGCAGACGCAGGTTCACACGCACGCGCAACATTCCCCCTTCTCTCTCGGTCTCTCTCTCTCTCTCTCTCTCTCTCTCTCTCTCTCTCTCTCTCTCTCTCTCTCTCTCTCTCTCTCTCTCTCTCTCTCTCGCTAATTCAAATAAATGATTAATGCATTCAAGTAAATACAATCTTATTTAAGATCTTATGTCTGATTTAAAGTAGACAGAATGCTAACGAGCCTTAACTGACAAAAAATGACCATAATTTGTACGGTGGAAGAATTATCTTCTTGTCCATACAAAATTCATAAACTCGGCAGAATGTATGCGACCACTGCACCTGATGTTCACAAACTTTCATAACTGGTAAATGTTTGTGAAATGGCAGAGCCTTGATTAATCTATTTCTTTGCATGCAATCGTGAAATGCAGCCTTTTTCCTTTTTTTTTGTTGGCTATTCGTTGAGGGGGGGGGGGGATCTCGGGTCGGGTTCGGGCTCTAAATTTAACCGTGCCGCTCGGGTCGGGTCGGGTTGGGTCAGACAATCTCGGGTACGGGCCGGGTTCGGGCTTCAGTTTTGAGCCCGTGCAGACCTCTAGAACATAGTCCCACGAAGGCTCTCACCTCAGAAGGAGAACGAGGAACTGGCCAGCTCAAAACTTTCTCCGTGTTCTTGGGGTCGGGTTGAAGACCTTTTCGAGAAACCACATGGCCCAGGAAAACCACATGATCTCTGGCAAGGTGGCATTTACGTGGGTTTAGTCTTAACCCAGCGGATTGGATTCTCGAAAACACCTCTTTGAGGCTTGACATGTGTTCCTCAAAGGTTTTATTATAAATCAAAATATCATCGAGGTATACCATGCAGATGTGCCACGGGAGCCCTCTGAGGACCAGTTCCATCAAACATTGAAATGTAGCCGGGGCATTGGAAAGGCCCATCGGCATAGATCGCCACTGATAGAGGCCCTGTCCTGTTGTAAAAGCGGTCTTTTCTCGGTCCTCCTCTGCAACTTCCACCTGCCAGTAACCGTTAGAAAAGTCTAATGTGCTGAACCAAGCAGCACCTGCCAGTGCGTCCAGTGTGTCATCCACTCGAGGCAGCGGATGGGAGACTTTAATAGTCACACTGTTCAAACGTCTTTAATCCACACAAAAATGCCAGGTGCCACACTTCTTTCTCACCAAAACAACCGGCGATGCCCAGGGACTACCTCGATCACACCATCCGCAAGCAAATCAGTCACCTGTCTTTCTATTTCAGCACGTTTCCCAGGGGATGTACGATGTGCACGCAGTTTGATGGGAGCCTGCTCACCAGTTCTGATGTAATGTTTCACTAGCTTACATTTGCCAGTATTCTGTTTGGAGGAGCTGAAGATGTCATGGAACTCCAACAGCAAGGCTGACAGTGCAGCTTTCTCCGAATCAGAAATAGGTGATTCATCCAGCGATATAGAAGGCGCATCTGCGGACGAGATCACTGCAGCTATATCTACTGGAGCATGAAACAGCTGAACATCAGAATCATCAACTGAGTATAACTCACCCAGGTGCATCCCTTGTTTCAATGAAATGTCATGTCCAGTAGGATTCAAAATCCGAGCCTTTGTCAGTCCGTTATGAACCCCAGCCAGTGTGTGAGCTACTATTAGACTGGAAGACTCTGCCACATTGGGTTCTAGATATCCAACAAAGTCACTTGCTACATGAGCTGCGTTAGGTAGACATACATTAACTGGCACCACTGACTCGCTGAGAGGTGGCAAAATTACAGTGGTTGCCAATGACACATTGCAGCATGTCGGAACAAAGTCTTTGCCGGTAAGTAAGGGAACTGTAATGTCCCACAGTTGGAGCTTAGCATGGCTGAGGTCCAGTAAAGCATGATTTTTCAACAGAAAGTCCCAGCCCAGCAACACAGTCTGTATGGTTTCTCTTAGCACATGAAATACATGCTGCCATGATCCAGTTCCCAGCTGGAATGTTACAGTGATGGTGCCCAGTGTATCTAACATTTGTCCATTCACTGCATGGGCTGACACATAGTCTTTTCTCAGTGGACGAGTGCGAAGTGTAGGAATTGACATACGAAAATCTGCACTCATTAGCGACACACTGGAACCAGAGTCGACTAACATTTGAACCTCCACGCCTTCAATCACTCCTTTCACATATGATACTAACAGCTGCAGGCCAGCGTCTGAACTTAAGTCATTGTCTTTTGACACCGAATTGCAGTCGTCTACATTGTCAATTTGAGGGCCCGTAGGCAACATAACTGGTGTTTGGGCCGCAACATCAGCTACAGTCAGTTTTCCGTTTGGTAGCGGCGTTCCTCTCCTTTAGGTGACATGAAACGCACTCCCCGTTTTCTCAAATCATCCTCATAGCCATTCCATCTGCGAGCACCGGGGCTGGGGCTGGGGCTGCGTCTCGCAGGAGACAAAGGAGAATGTGAGTCTTTATAACCACGCCCATCCATTCCTGATGTATGCTCATCATAGTGCTGGAATTTCCTCTCAGGTGAGCGTCCTCTCCGAGCACCATCAAAGAAACGTGACTGGCATCCTCGACTTTTTACATTGGATAATTTAGTTATTATTTAGCAACAAATTTGCATGTTCATGGTTGTCTGATGTAGGTTACTGGTTATGACATGCAGGTAAACATTTCTTAATTTTGATATTTTTAAATTATTTATTCACTTTTAATTTTACATTTTATGATTCAGTTAATATTTCAATAATTTAACACATTTGCATGTTCACGGTTCTCTTAATTTGGTCAATGGTCACTTGACATGCAGGCAAACAATTACAACATTTGAGAATTGTATTAAGTGTTTCATTTTGATATTTTATAATATCTATTAATTTTAATTTAAAATGTTATAATTTAGTTAATATGTCAATAATTCAATAAAATGTGCATGCTCATGGTTCTCTGATGTAGTTAACAGTCACATGACAAACAACATATTTAATAAACAAAATATTTAAGCTTTTTTCAACATGCATTTAACTTTATTTTGATATATTATTATTGATATATATTTAGCCAGTGTTCACTGAACCTTAGTTTTAGCACACAAAGCACTGTTTTCCAAATGAGCAGCAAGTAAGAACAGGTCACACTGTCCACAGATTTATCACGTAATCTGTCAGATCACACACACACACACATGCCACACACACACACGCCACACACACTCATTCACTCACACACACACACACACACACACACTCACTCACTCACACTCTCACACACACTCACTCACACACACACACACACACACACGCACGCACGCACGCACGCACGCACGCACGCACGCACACACACACACACACTCACACTCTCACACACACACACACACACACACACACACACACACACACACACACACACTCACACACACACACTAAAGCGTGAAGCGACGGTGACACATCCGCACAAACACACTGTAAAAGCAGACGCGCTGGGCTCAAGGATCATACAGTCTCCACATGAAGGCCGTGCGTCTCTGTGTGCTCATAACGTCTCAAAGGTCGCTCATTAACAGCTCTGAGACAGAATTACAGCAGTGCGACCTTTGACCCTGGTGTTAAACCTCAGAGAAAGCAGCTGTAAAACAGATACCGCTAGATAACACACACACACTGCAACGCTAGCATTCTCCAACACGCTGTCTAATCTCTCATGTAGTTGTTAGATATAATGAGGACATGTTTCATAATCACGCCCATATAATTATATTTATACGCTTATTAATGTAGCTCTTGAGCGATTAAGCTATTTGTATTTAGTTTTTTATAAAATTGCAGGGCAGTGCTAAAAAGTGATCTGTTTGAGCGACTAGACGTGTGTGCGTGAGATTCAGTGATAACCGTGCATTAGTTTAGAGCGCTTCTAATTTGTATATTTATGTTTTAAATGTAGAGAGCGTGTTAATTTGTGCAATGATAACCTACCAGCAATGTTAAGATATATATGAGGCTCCTAAACTCAAACTCAGTCTCATAACATTTACATGACTCAATATAATGTGTACATACCCGGTACAACCTGTTTGCACATTCTTCTTGCACACCCCTGTTTATATGATTATTTATTAAGTCCACAGTATACTTTATTGCACATGTTATTTCATTGCACATTTTACTCCTTATTTTTTTCTTATTTTTATTTTATTCTTACCTATATTTATATATATTCTCTTGTGTTATGTTTCTTTTTTTTTTGCACTGTCCATTGAGCGGACCTGTCCTGATTTACATTTCACTACTGATTATATCCTGTATAATTGAGTATGTGACGAATAAAAGAACCTTGAACCTTGAACCTTGAGTACATTACGATATACATTTATTAGAACGAGTACATTATTATTGGGCTTAAAATCAAGATGCAAACAATCAGAATATTGTACCTGATGGGGAGTGCACAATGTCAACATGAAACATACGCCATTATCTATATTGTACCGTGGTGCAGTTATGAAGGCCCTTCATAACGCAGAGCTCAACTGCTGCTCTGCCTATAGTTAGCAACGGCCCGATAGTGTGCAGTGTTTAATAAACAGATATTTTACTAAATTCTACTGAGGTGAAATTCAGTGCATTCCTGTATCGGGATACATATCATATCGTGACTTTGCTGGTGATACACAACCCTAATAAATATATATCCAGACTCACCTTTCAGCGCCTCCTGCAGGTAGCTCCTGATATATCTCTGTCTAAGCTGGTCATCATGAACCGCTTGATCGTCCACTCCTGTCGCCGTGATTATGATGGGGAGGCGGTCACCATAGTGATCCCTCACCCATCCCAGCATCCTGCGGAGGCCCCAAGGCACGAGCGCCTGCCTCAGGTCCGACACCGGCCAGGTGATGTCCGTCATCAGCGCACAGCCGTGCTCCGGCGGCTTCGCATCTTCCCATGGTAACACCAAACGTGTCGTGAAGTGATTGAGAGCCACGAAATCTAGCGCCCCTTTAAGCTCCGCCCTCTCGTCTTCAGAGAAGCCAATTAGAGCGTTGCCACGCCCCTCATTCCCTCCACCAATCAGAGGGTCAAGAAATCGCCCCACTTCGAAATCCAAAAACTGTTGCTGGGCGGATTTGTGAGATTCTAAAAACGGATTGGCCGGTTCCACCCAATCAGCATGGAGAGCCAAACTAACAGCTCCGCCCTGTTTCTGTCGAAACTGTTCGGCATAAATACGCCATGCTTTTGCGTGCGCTAATAGCAAGTGACGAGCAGCAGTTTTCCGGTCTTCTGTGTACGCTTCCATTATTCGGTTCGGCTCGTTAACAGTGATCCAAATCGACACCAAGGCTCCAAATTCATGAAAGCAGAACGCAGCATAGCTGACGAACGCTTCTATAGTGCTAGCGTTCCTCCACCCGCCATTAGCATGTAGCGCTTCGGGCAAACCCAGCGAGGGCGAGCGGTAGCTGGGGTGATACAGCGTCACGACCGGCTGGATCCCTCTGCGCCGGAGCTCTATCAGCATACAGCGATAGAAGCGGAGCTTCTCCGGGTCACCGCCGGGCGAGAGCTGCGTCCAGTCCAGGGCGAAGCGGTAGTGCGTTGACCCAGTGACCCCCAGCAGGAGGAGGTGCCGCTGGATGAACAGAAAGTCAGTGCACTGCGCCGGCCGCGTGTGGAGCAGGACGCCCGTCACGGGCGAGAGAGCGCTGTCGCCCGACAGGTTCCAGCGGTACAGCTGCGGATCGGTGAACTGTGGTGAGAAGGGATGCAGATGCACCTGGAGAACAGGAAGAGAAATTAACATGAAGTGCTCACAAACTATACGAGTCAGAGATTTAAAATGCACTGAAAACTACAGTAGACTACATGAGACTAAGTGGAGCCAAATCACACACACACACACACACACACACACACACACACACACACACACACACACACACACACACACACACACACACACACACCACACACGTTGGTTTACGGGGACTCTCCATAGGCGTAATGGTTTTTATACTGTACAAACTGTATGTGCTACTGCCCATGACCTTCCGGTGGCGCTGCTGAGTTCAGTCGCCTGTGAATTAGCTCCGCTCAGAATTGTGCTTTTATGTGTGTTTCTTTACCTATTTTTTTTTATTTTTTTACTTCTCTTTTGATACGTGTATCGTCTGCAATGATTATGTATGACAGAAGAACACTTTTGGACATTGGACAACGCTACACTAACCTGATTCAGAACACTTTATCCGCGGATCCAGCGTGGCCATTGGAGATACTCCGAAACAACGTGTTGAACAACGACCACCTGAACAACCGCAGGAGGCGAAGGAAACACCGCGGGAGACGTGCTGGAATACGCAACAGACTGAGGAAAAGGGCTCACAGCCCTCCTCTACCAAGTATTCTGCTCGCTAATGTCCAATCCTTGGAGAATAAGATGGACGATCTTAGAGCCAGGATTAGTTTCCAACGAGACATTAGAGACTGCAACATCTTTTGTTTGACCGAAACGTGGCTCACGCCAACGGTCCCGGACACCGCTGTAACGCCGTCTGATAACTTCTCTGTTTTACGGATGGACAGATCAGCCGAGGCCGAAAAAAACAAAGGTGGTGGAGTGTGTTTCTTTATTAACAAGAAATGGTGTGACCCCAGGAATATCTCCATTCTGTCGCGTTCCTGTTCGCCTCATCTGGAGCATCTCTCCATTATCTGCCGCCCCTTCTATCTGCCCCGGGAATTCACATCGATCCTCGTGTCTGCCGTTTATATTCCTCCACAAGCAGACACTAGCGTGGCTTTGTCCAATCTCCACGATGAAATCAGCGGATATATCAACAAACATCCCGACGCTGCTTGTATCATCGCTGGGGACTTTAACAAGGCCAACCTCAAGAAAGTCCTGCCGAACTTTCATCAACATATATCCTGTCCAACCAGAGGACTGAATACACTGGATCACTGCTACACTCCGCTCAATAACGCCTACAAAGCCCACTCACTGCCGGCTTTTGGCAAATCAGATCATGTCGCCATCTTTCTCACGCCGGAATACAAACAAAGGATCGCTCGCGAACCGCCGGTGGAGAGGGAAGTGACGCGTTGGTCCTCCCACTCTGAAGCTATGCTACAGGCGTCTCTTGATGACGTCGACTGGGACATGTTCCGGGCGAGTTCAGCTGACATCAGCGAGTTCACGGATGTAGCAGTAAGCTTCGTAAACACGCTAACCGAGCAAGCCACTGAAACGGTAACAATAAGGACATTTACTAATCAGAAACCGTGGGTGGACAGATCAATCCGTGATGCGGTTAACCATCGCACTGCCGCATACAATGCCGGTCTGTTGTCAGGAAACATGAGCGAGTACAAAACATCGTGCTACGCTCTCCGGCGTGCAATACGAGCCGCTAAGCGCCGGTACAGTGAGAAAATTGAGTCACATTTCCAGCTCAATGACTCTCGACGCATGTGGCAGGGACTGAAGACCATCTGTTCCTCTGGAAATAAACCCTCCGCAGAGGTGAGAGCAGATCCGCTGCTGGCCGAAGAGCTAAACACCTTCTACGGTCGCTTTGACTGCAATGGCGGCGCAAATCTGCCGATCAGCACGTCAGAAAGCAGCAGACAGAGCGGCGATGTTTGTGCTATCACCTTTTCAGAGGACGACGTTCGGAGGGAACTAAGGAGAGTGAACGTCAGAAAAGCAGCAGGACCCGATGGGATTACTGGCCGCGTTCTGAGGTCCTGTGCTGATCAGCTTGCTGGTTTGTTTACTTCCATCTTCAATGAGTCCCTTGCTACCTCTGTTGTTCCCACCTCCTTTAAAAAATCTGTCATAATCCCTGTGCCTAAGAACAGTAAACCCTCTTGCCTGAATGACTATCGTCCAGTCGCCCTCACATCGACGGTCATGAAGGTTTTTGAGAGACTTTTAAAGAAACACATTTGCTCCTCCATCCCTGCTACTTTGGACCCTCTTCAGTTTGCCTATCGGCCAAATAGGTCTACTGACGATGCCATCTCCCAGGTACTGCACTCCTCCCTCACTCACATCGACTGCAAAAATGGCAACTATGTCAGGCTGCTATTCATAGACTACAGCTCAGCTTTCAACACTATAGTCCCCACCAAGCTGGCTGTTAAACTCTCAGACCTTGGCCTTAACACTTCACTTTGTGACTGGATTCAAGATTTCCTCACCGCCAGACCACAAGTGGTGAAAGTCGGCCAGTTCACCTCCAACTCCATCACCCTGAACATAGGAGCCCCACAGGGCTGTGTCCTGAGCCCCCTGCTCTACTCTCTATACACCCACGACTGCGTGTCCTCTCAGAGCTCCACCTCTATTGTCAAATTTGCGGATGATACTGTGGTTCTGGGCCTCATCAACAACGATGACGAGGCCGCATACTTGGATGAGGTGGAGAGACTTACATCATGGTGCCAGGACAACTGTCTCTCTCTGAACGTGAGCAAAACTAAGGAGCTGATCGTGGACTTCAGGAAGAGACAGCAGCAGCCCTACACTCCTCTTATGATCAGTGGGACCCCTGTGGAGAGGGTGAGTAGCTTCAAGTACCTCGGTGTCAACATCTCCGAGGACCTGACTTGGACTACACACATTCAAACACAGGTTAAGAAAGCCAGGCAAAGACTGTACCATCTGCGACAGCTGAGGAAATTCAGGGTCTCACCAGCTATCCTGAAAACTTTCTACTCAGGGGCCATAGAAAGTGTTCTGACTTAATCTCTGTGTGGTATAATAATGCCACAAACCAGGACTGCAAAGCTCTACAGAGAGTCGTGCGTTTAGCTGAGCGCATCTCAGGGTCTGCTCTCCCCTCTCTGCAGGCCATCTACATCAAACGCTGTAAAAGCAGAGCTGCTAAAATCCTCAAAGATTCAACTCACCCCGGTAACCATCTTTTCTGTTTACTGCCATCTGGCAGGCGCTTCAGGAGCATGATGGCAAAGACTGAAAGACTGAGGAAGAGCTTCTTCCCTCAGGCCATCAGGCTCCTAAACTCAAACTCAGCCTCATAAACACTTACAAGACCCATTGTTAACTGTAAATATTCTCTCTGTAGTCACATTCTCATCATTGCTGCTCTATGTACAATACCCTGAACAACCCGTCTGCACATCCCTCTTATTCACATTACTATTTATTAAGTCCCAGTACACTGGTTTTCTTTTTTTGTACATTTTATTGTTTTTTGCACATCTTGTTGTTGTTTTTTTGCACATCTTTTTTGCACATCTTATTGTCTTTTGCACATCTTATTGTTTTTTGCACATCTTATTGTTTTGCACTTTTTTTTATTTCATTGCACATTTTACTCTTATTTCTCCTTTTCTTACCATATGTATGCCCTTGTGTTATGTTACTTATATAATTTGTATTCTTATTATTTTGCACTGTCCACTGAGCGGACCTGATTCGATTACATTTCACTTCTAATTATACCCTGTATAACTATTATGTGACAAATAAAGAAACCTTGAACACCTAAACTTTGCCTTCACAGGAGACTTTGTGCATTTTCAGATAAAAAAACAACAACATTTATTATGTTTTTTAAACCTTTTGGTTTACAGGGACATAGGCAGTGTCCTCATAAACCACCTTCTTGTTGTAATACCCATGTTATTATACAGATTTGTGTCCTCATAAACCATATATACCAGTTCACAAACACACACACATATATAAATAAATCAATAAAAACACCTTTTTATGAACCTTTTCATAGTACCCGAACTAATTGTGGAACTACCCACTTTTTGGCGTGTTCGCACCGCGGGAACTAGGAACGGTTTTAGTTCCGGCAACTCCGTAAACTCTCCGTAAATTAGCTCCTACTTCAGAGTAGGGTCTAAAACAGTTCCAAAGGAACTATCTTATCTATCATATCTACTTATGTCACATAAGTGTATACGCTGATTGGCTAAATGGGTTCAGCGTCCTCCATCCTTCCATTGTTAATGTTGTTCTTCTTTGTTTACATTGTTGAACGCCACGCACAAATGGCGTCACTGCCGACCGGCTTACATCACATTTAGTACCCACTGTAGGTGCGAATGCAACCCTTTAAATGATACTGGGAAATATATTGCGCAAAATTATACCAGTACTTTAGTACTGTACTTGCGAAAGCAGTGTGAAAGGGGATATTAAGTAGTTAATTGCATTTCTTATTCATAATTAATTTATTTACATAGTTATAAGATAAATTATAAATTATTACGAATAACCATTATGAACTATAATTTTAAAAACCATGTTGATAAATCTTCAAAAATATAAAGTTCTCAATGCAATGTAGGCCTGTTAGACAATGTAAAGTTTCACACAATATTTTTGTTTGGTTTGACCCCTGTTATTCAGAATAAAACAGAATATGACTGGATCCATTTGTAATATCTGCTAAAACATTGTTTTTAGAAGAAAGCCCAGTCTTCAGTAACAGACGAAGAGTTTGTCTCTTCTCTCACCGGTAACACTGACTCGGACACACCGAACTGGAAGTCACACGGGAATCGGCCCTCGATGTGCGGCGTGTTCTCGTCGGGGAAGCCGTTGTCTTTGACCAGTCGTCTGTAGAAGTGAGCGCTGGTCTTCGGGAGTCTGCGGCGCTCAGGTTCGCTGAAGTCGATGTAGAATAATCCCCTCCGTATGCTGTAACCGTGATTCCACTCGAACCCGTCCAGCAGAGTCCAAGCCGTGTATCCAAACACATGCACTCCGTCTACAGAGACAGCTGAGAGAACAAAGATGCATAGACATTACATAGAGTTTATCACAGCTGAGAGAACATAGATGCATAGACATTACATAGAGTGTATCACAGCTGAGATAACACAGATGTATAGACATTATATAGAGTTTATCACTTTCACAATCTCACAGTGCTGATTATACACAATTTAAAGAAATGCATCTATATTTTAATCATTAGTATTGTGATTAATTTATGCATTTGGCAGACATTTCATTGCCATTAACTCACAAAGACATCATTAATGAATAATTAGTGATCTAAGAATAGTCCTGTGAAGATTTTCTAAATAAATATTTTTAATAAAAACATGAACATTTTATTACAAATACATTTGTTAATAAAAAAAAGTTCATTATCTATTACAAATAAATAAATAATAATATGAATTATAATAATATTATAAATAAACCAATACAGTTACTGATTTATAAAAAAATACTAATAAAAAAATATTATTACATAATTCAAAATAAGTATTTAGAAATAAAAACGTAATGCATGTATTAAACTAAATGTACAAATAAATAAATAAATGTATTTGTAAGAAATATGAATACTGTCACACTCCTCAAGGGTATGAGACGAGGAGATACTTAAAATATAAGTTATTTCAAATCCACAATCATCAGAGACTCCAACAGAGGAACACAGAAAGACATGGACATGACATTTAACCACCGACAGGAAACATGGGGCAGAACAGACTCTAAATAGACAGAACTAACTAGACACCCCTGGAACATAATCAAGACACACGGCTGGGACTAACTGAATTAATAATAAACAGGAAACAGGAAGGACCATATATGGGCACAAGAGGAAGGGAGACTCAAGACAAGGAGAAACGGGGTTGACATTACCCCCCCTCCCAACAGGCGCATCCCGCGCCTTACAACATCCAATGGGGAGGGGGGTGGGTCAGGGAGCTCGGGCGGCCATGGCGGATCTGGGGGCTCGGGCGGCCATGGCAGATCAGGGGACTAGGGCGGCCATGGTGGATCAGGGGACTTGGGCGGCCATGGTGGGTAGCCCCCCAAAAACATTTTCTTGGGGGAATTGCCGGGGGGTATTCGGGAAGCGCGGGCTCTTGGGGGTGCTCTGGAAGTGCAGGCACTTGGGGGGCATCTGAAAGCACAGACACCTGGGGGCGGTCTGGAAGCATGGACACCTGGGGGCATCCTGGAAGCAACTCTGTGAGCTCCTGTACCGGAGCGGGCTCTGGAGTGGACTCTGGGAGCTCCTGTACCAGAGCGGGCTATGTAGTGGACTCTGGGAGCTCCTGTACCGGAGCGGGCTCTGGAGTGGACTCTGGGAGCTCCTGTACCAGAGCGGGCTATGTAGTGGACTCTGGGAGCTCCTGGACTGGAGCGAGCTCTGGCGTGGACTCTGGTAGCTCCTGGACTGGAGCGAGCTCTGGCGTGGACTCTGGTAGCTCCTGGACTGGAGCGGGCTCTGGCGTGGACTCTGGGAGCTCCTGGACTGGAGCGGGCTCTGGCGTGGACTCTGTGAGCTCCTGGATCGGAGCAGGCTCTGGAGTGCGCTGTCTAGGAGCAGACACTGGAGGGCGCCCGAGGCTTGAGTTGGCCGGAGCAGGCTCTGGAGTGCGCTGTCTAGGAGCAGACACTGGAGGGTGCCCGAGGCTTGAGTTGGCCGTGAACGGCGGTGGATTCGGGAGAGCCGCAGGTGGCAGACTTGCGTTGGCTGCTGACGGCTCTGGGCTGAGGACAGAGGCGGTACTGGGAAGCGATGACTCTTGGGGGTGCTCGGGAAGCGCTGACTCTTGAGGGCACTCGGGAAGCGCCAAACTGGACGGAACCAGCTGCGACGATGGAGAGCTGGACGTGACAGCTGGAGAGCTGGACAGTGAAGAGGAAGGAGAGCTAGACAGGACCAGAGGAGACTTAGGAGGGTCTTGAGAGTTGGGTAGACGGGGGGAGCCTTGAGAGGTATGCGGAGGTTCTCAGTATGGGATGAGCTGGGGAGGCGGCGCGCGTTCCAGCTGGAGTGGGATGACAAGACTCCGTAATTACCTCGACTTCCAAATCGGAACCGTTAAGAAACGGCACAAGATTGATCAGCTCGATCAGGGGATAGTTACCGGTGGGAAGATCACAGCGTATAGTCTCATCATCCAACCCCAGATAGAAACACGCACCTAGAGCGGTGTCGTGCTAGCTCACTTGGTTAGAGAGCTCAAGAAACTCCCCCACATATCTTTCCAACCTTAGACCGCCCTGCCGCAATCCCCACAGCACGTCCTCAGCTGTAGTCATTGTAGGTCAGTTGTTCTGTCACCCTCCTCAAGGGTATGGAACAAGGAGATGAGGAGATACTTCAAATATGTGTTCTTTTAATTCCACAATCATCAGAGACTCCAACAAAGGAACACAGGAAGACATGAACATGACGTTTAACAACTGACAGGAAACATGGGGCAGAACAGACTCTAAATAGACAGAACTAACAATACACACCTGGAACATAATCAAGACACATGGCTGGGAATAACTGAACTAATAATGAAAAGGAAACAGGAAGGACCATATATGGGCACAAGAGGAAGGGAGATACAAAACAAGGAGACACAGGTCTGACAAATACATATTATTTATTTATACTTTATTCAGAAAAAATTTATATTTTTAATTAATACATTTATTAAATTGAAAAATTGTATACTTATTTCAAATATCTCTATATAAATTAATAAATGTATGTATTTTTTTTTTACTTTTAAATGTACATAGAAATAAATGAATAACTACTGAATAACTAATGAATAATACATAAAATATCCACCAATAAATCCTCCAATAAATGTATAAATAAATAGTTATGATTAATGTATAAAACATTCATAAATAAATAAAATGTATGCATTTACTACAAAATAACATTAATTAATAGTAAATAAATGTTGTTTATTTATTAATATTGTTTAGTTAAAAATATTTTCATGAATAATTATTTTTCATATTTTTACCTGAAATATATTTATTTAGAAAAACTAACAAATAAACATTTTATATGTATTTATTAAAACAATTTAAATTTACATTGTTGATTTGTGATAAAATGCATGTTTTTGCCATTTGTCTTTTTATATATATATATTTCAATGTATATATTATACAACTATCTATAAAAATTTATTCATAAATATTACTTTTTTAATATATTGAGCGGCCATGTAAAATAAAAAAATACATACATCTTTCAGATAAAAAAGCCATATTTGAGGTTGATGAATGATAGAGTGAGCGTTTGAATGTCCTGCCCTATTGTATTACCACATAGACCAGCCGTTAACAATCTGTCCATCACGGACTGCGAGCCTCTAGTTCGAAGACTCGTTCTCGCCCCCTACAGTGCAATTCGGCTAGGTATACATCCGCGCTAAAATATCAGGGTGAAAGTCATCATAGCTTGCGTAGTATAGACCCAGCTCCCAACCCAACTTTGAGAATAGATTAACGGCGATATTTTTTTTATCGCCGATAAGAGTCTCACGTTAACGCAGCACGTTAACGCCGATAACGGCCCACCACTAATATATATATATATATATATTTTTTTTTTTTGCAAATACAAATTCTAATTGTAAATGTTCAAATGAGATGCACATAACACCAGGTGTGAACAGGTTTAGAAGATACACTCACCTTGCATGACTTGCATGATGAACCTCTTCATCAGATAAATGGCCTTTGTGTCTTGGACTCCGACCGAAGCATCAGAGAACCAGCTGCTCTCTGCCACCAGAACCTGTGGATCTCCATACGTCTGCTGGACCCAGACCAGAACTCCCCTTAGGTCCAGCTTCACCGTCTGCCCAAACCGTGCCAGTCCTTGGCCCACCCTCAAAGTCTCTGGCTCAAACGCCAGAGAGAAGAAATCTGCGGTGCCCTTGATCCAGAGCCGCTCCTGTGCACTGAACTCTGGGATGACACCACGGTGCGAGGCCTTCAGAGACTCGGGGTAATCTCCGCTTCCATAGATGGGCTCGGCGAACCAGCCAACCACAGCCTCCATGGCCTTCTGGCAGAGCTCCAGATTGGTGGGCGTGGCCTGGCCATGGTGAGGCTCCACCCAATGAGAGCCGAGCGTGATGGAGACGTTACCGTGCTGATGGTGTCGGAAGTGTTTGTCGTAAACGTGCCACGCTTTTGCATGAGCCTGCGGAGACACCAGAGCAAACCAGAAATCACTGGACACTGTCTGGCTTTTGGATACAGAAGCAGAGATGATTTTGTGGAGAAAAACGTATTTCTGTGGTTATATTTGAGCAGAATCACCCCATGTAGTGGTTATGTAGATATGGATGTAATAAAGAACAGTTCATGTCTTTACTAGGCTGTTTATCATATTTAGCAGTTTTGTTTTGTAGAGCAACTAAAAACATGGAAATACAATTTTATATGTTATAGTTGTTAAAAAGCATCGCTGTTATTTCATTTTTGTCACTTTTGTTAATATCAAAGTTATCAGAAAAATTATAAAATAAAAATATGAAAAAATAAAGCATAGCTTCTGAGGGATTAAATAATAATAATAATTAATATATATATATATATCAGTAATTATTACACTGATTTTTTTTCATATCCTTAAAATTATTTAAGAATACAAAATAAAATCAAAACATATACATACAATTGATAAATTACTGTAATGGTTTTTCTGAGATGATTTAAATGCAATTAAAATTACTATTAAGAATAAAAACAAATAAAACTTCACATTACAGTAATGTTCACATAATTTAATTTTCATAATATTTGCCTACTGTCATATAAATTAAAATAAAATATATGAACCTATTGGCTTTAAAAATAGGCTTCATCTTCCTCATGCAAAAAATACATAATTTATATTTATAAAATAAAATGTGAAATAATTGCATTACGGTAATTGCAATACACTGCAAATTATACAAATTATTAAAATCACCATTAAAACATTTTCAAAGCCCTCCTTTAAAAAACTAATAACAATAATAAAAAAGTAAGATTTTTAATGTTCTTAACTGTCATGAAAATAATGTCAATAAAAAAATAAATGGGTTTACAAACACACGTTATCTTATACGCAAAATACATTCAGTAAATTTTGGTGTAAAATGTTGCCAGGATATTTTTAACAGAAGTATTAAAAACAAAATTTTTATTGTATTTTAATTTTATCTCACATTTGTGGTTATTGGAAGCTCATGCATCCCTAAATATCTTTCCCAGTGAAGATCACAGTCACACCGCTGCATTATTTCTGCATTTACTCTCTTCACGGCTGAGCTGAAAACCAGCCCAACCTTTGACCTCTGACCCCAGACTCACCCTGAGGAGGTTGTGTGCGGCGATGAAGGGGTCAGCGGGGTCTCCGGTCACCCCAGGAGCGTGTGCGCCGGTCCCATAGCCCTGGACGGCCAGGAGAAACGGGTTATGCATCGTAATCCAGTAGCGAACCTCGGCACCGAACGTTCGGAAACAAAACGCGGCATAATCTGCGAAAACATCCTCCATGCTACGGTTGAGCCAGCCTCCGAACCGCTCCTGCAGGACCTGCGGGAAATCCCAGTGAAACAGAGTCACGACCGGCTCCACCTGAAGATCCTTTAACTTTCTGATCAAACGCCGGTAATGCTGCACTCCGGCCGGGTTGGGAATCTCCTTCGGGTTTCCATTTGGGAAAATCCGTGTCCAGGATAAAGAAAAAGCGTAGAAGTTCACACCTAGATACTGAACCGACTTCAGATCCTCCTCCCATTGGATGTAGCTACCGCTGGATGGATCCTTATGATGGGTAAAGCGATCCCAAACCGACTCGCCCTTCCCATCCGCATCCCAGGATCCTTCGGTCGGGAACGCCGCGGACCCAACGCCCCACAGAAACCCCTCGGGAAACACACCAGTCTGCAGGAGCGTCTCATTCAGCTTAGATGCTTTTCCCTGGACTTTCTCAGATGTTCCCCATAAGATCAGCACTAAAGAGACACACACAGACGAGACACCTAACATCTTGACCCACCTACAGGTGCACAAATCCACTCATCGTCCTCCGATGGAAAACCAAAACATTAATAATAAAAGCAAAGGAGAAGCACGTAGCGAGAGAGAGATCTGAGAGTGCAGGAAGATGAAGCTCGGATCAATGATTAACATGAACTCTGATCCTCTCATGAGTTACAGAGTCTGAGAACGAGAGAGAGAGAGAGAGAGAGAGAGAGAGAGAGAGAGAGAGAGAGAGAGAGAGAGAGAGGGAGGGAGAGAGAGAGGGAGAGAGAGAGAGAGAGATAACAAAAGAGAGATAGAGCTGGAGAGAGAGAGAGAGAGAGAGAGAGAGGGAGGGAGAGAGAGAGAGAACAAGAGAGAGAGAGAGATGGAGGGAGAGAGAGAGAGAACAAGAGAGAGAGAGAGATGGAGAGAGAGAGAGAGAGAGAGGGAGGGAGATAGCGAGAGAGAGAGAGAGAGATAGAACAAGAGAGAGAGAGAGAGAGAGCCGATGATGGATGGATGGAGAGAGAAGAAGAAAGAAGAAGCAGAAGAGAGAGAATGAAAGATGTTTTATCTGGCAGATCAAATTTAATTTGGCTTTTTCTGAAACGCACGCTGTGGGCACGGTAAACTCTCTTAGATCATGCCCTTCATACTCGGTTTCATTTATATATCAGTATTCACAATATCCAATATCCATTGTCTAAATAATATACAACATTCATCATCTAAATACGTGTATTACGATTAAATATATTTATTAATAACTTTCAAAAATATTATATTTAATTTAAAACAGCCTCAAAATAGGCTTGGTTTTCTATAGGATGCAAAATATAATTTTTATAATAATAATAATAAAAAAAATGAACAGAAACAATCAAACAACAAATAAGCCACTTAAAAATAAAATAAATGAAAATACAATTGCGCTATTGTCTGTAGCTATGTATGTGTGATGTATTGTATGCGCTCTGTAGCTATGTGTGCGTGATGTATTGTATGTGCTACTGTCTGTAGCTATGTGCGCGTGATGTATTGTATGCGCTACTGTCTGTAGCTATGTGTGCGTGATGTATTGTATGCGCTACTGTCTGTAGCTATGTGTGTGCGATCTGCGCGTGATGTATTGTACGCGCTACTGTCTGTAGCTATGTGCGCGTGATGTATTGTATGCGCTACTGTCTGTAGCTATGTGTGCGTGATGTATTTTACGCGCTACTGTCTGTAGCTATGTGTGCGTGATGTATTGTACGCGCTACTGTCTGTAGCTATGTGTGCGTGATGTATTGTATGCGCTACTGTCTGTAGCTATGTGTGTGCGATCTGCGTGTGATGTATTGTACGCGCTACTGTCTGTAGCTATGTGTGCGTGATGTATTGTACGCGCTACTGTCTGTAGCTATGTGTGTGCGATCTGTGCGTGATGTATTGTATGCGCTACTGTCTGTAGCTATGTGTGCGTGATGTATTGTACGCGCTCTGTAGCTATGTGCGTGTGATGTATTGTACGGGCTACTGTCTGTAGCTATGTGTGCGTTATGTATTGTACGCGCTATTGTCTGTAGCTATGTGTGTGCGATCTGCGCGTGATGTATTGTACGCGCTACTGTCTGTAGCTATGTGTGCATGATGTATTGTAAGCGCTACTGTCTGTAGCTATGTGTGTGCGATCTGCGCGTGATGTATTGTACGTGCTACTATCTGTAGCTATGTGTGCGTGATGTATTGTACGTGCTACTGTCTGTAGCTATGTGTGTGCGTTACAGTGCAGCAGCGCATTAGATTAGAACGTGATTAACTTACCTGTACAATAAGTGTTTAAAACCTGCATTTTGACGTTCAATTTCCAGCATCCAGTAATATAGTCACAAATGTCTTGTGGAGCGCATTCAAAGTATGAAGTAGTTTGTAATTTTAACTGTTTGGAAACGGAGCGCAAATGTGGATTTATTATCCTATCGCGCCCTCTATAGGACCAGCGACTAGTCGACTTGTCTGTGCAACCCCTAGTATGGAGTACCTCAAGGCTCGGTACTAAACCCCAAGGTTTTGTCTGGTCAGAGGAGAAAGACACACTATTTCACTGGTTTTGTGTTTAATTTTTTTGCATTGTAATAAGTACTATATAAATAATGATGACTTGACTTCACTTGACTAGTGGAAACAACATTTTAAAGACTAACTGGTCTTCTTGCTACACTGTTACTTTGCACCAACTATTATGTCATATTTCTTTACAATGATTTACTATTGTTATTTTATTATTTGTTTGTCTGTTTTTATTGCCATACCAGCATCTGTGTCTATTTTCATGGCAACATCAATGAGACAAATAGCAATAACATAATGCAGTAATGAAAAACAACAATCGACACCCAACTTTCATCAATATAACAAACATTACATAAGATTTTACATTTCAATATCGCATTAAAGGCTGTTTTAGAAATTGTTTCTAAATATCACAAATATTCAAAAAAGAAATGGCAAGTAACAAGATTATACTCCAATAATCTGTTTTATTAAAAAAAAAAAAATCATGCAGTGCATGTAAGACTAATGTCATATTTAGTATTTTTGTTATGCATCATAAGTGTACACAATATTTGCATGTTTTGCATAATCTGAAAAAAAATCCAGATTAAAATTGTGCACAAAAATAAATAATAAACAATAAAAAAAGTGATATTTACCATTATATTTCAGTTTTCTCCACACATCATGTCTCATATTTAATCTCAAGCTCTTCATCAACGTAGTTGTCTAAAAAGAGTAGAGCAATAAAAAAGTTAATTAAAGGGAAAATTGCAAATGACATCACAGCTGAGATATAATTTTGACAAATAATTTTTACACAATATTAAAAAATATAGTTTATTTCACTCATAGTTAAAATAATTTGAATAATTTAAAATAAAACAAACTACAAATTTTATAAAGCAATAATTCATATTTTTATGATTTGTTTTATATTTAAGTTTTAATGTTTATGTCTGGGATTGTGATTTTTTTTAATAAGCCTACATTCAAGGCATTTGAAAATAAATGATGTAATGAATAAACGCAAAACTCTTTTAACCTAACCTTCATTTAAACAAAGAAAAACGTGGAAATCAGATAGTTTTAATACAAATCATGATAAAATAAATGACATAAAAGTGAATATGTTTAGATATGAAGATTAATTATTTGCTAAGAACAACACTCAAATCTTATCATCTTTCATCGTGTCACTCCTGAAGAACAGCTTCAATATCCCTCTAAAGACATCAGGCCGGAAGACCAGCAAACAGCTGCAATCTAAAGCACAATAAACCTTTGCTTTGCACCCAGGGCTGAAGATCAAACTCAATTGGAGTGGATGAGAGTTGTAGGACATGTGATTGTAGTTTTATAGCCTCGGCGGTGCATGTGATTGTGTTTGGAGACACAGTTTGATTAGATCAGACGACTGTTCAAAGAGGATGCTGGACAAGAATCAGCTCGATCCGAGGAAAACAACACGTGTAACACAACACAAGAGACACAAACACAGAAAACCTGAGCGTCTGTCTTCAGAGCGCTTCAAATACAGCATCTGAGACTCACCAAACAACTCGACTCACACACAGCTATACTAAAATATGATCGAAAAATATCATTTATGAAAACATTATTTCGGAATGTTTTCTAAACGTTCAAATCATCCAGATTTTTAAATGTTCAAAAAACAACTTATGATAAAAATAAACGTTATGGGATGTTGATTTTGAATGCTCTCTAAACCATCTTAGATGAACGTCCAGCTGTTTCAGAGCTCTCCATAAACGTATAAATCATGCTTTTGTGCTAAAGTTTTGACAACGCCGTTAAAGATCAGATAACTGTGAATAATAATTATATTAATGTAACTGGAAGAACATTTGTTCATAACTTTGAGAGAATCTTGTCAGAACATTCTGAGAGTTGTCATGCTGATAAACTTCACATACTCTCAAAAATTTGAAAATATCATATTTGTGTTATATTTAATGTTGCTGTTATTACTTATATTAAATACCGGGGAATATAAATAACTTTCATAGAGGTTGTTTTCATAATTTCTGCTTGTTTACACAATTTTTTATTATAAATTTTATAGTTTATTATTGTATAAACCATATTCATAGTAACGAGGAGCAGTAATGAGGAGTAAAATGTTAATGTGTATGTGTAACCTGACAATACATGTTGATATTATATACTTTTTTAATGACAAATGCATTTATAAACAGATTTGTGTGTGTACATATGTATATATATATATATGCACATATTTAAATGATGTTGCATATATAAATATAATAATTATAACATATGGTTGCAATAAAATATTATTAAATATGTATATACACAAATTTTGCTAGGGGGATTTTATATAGCCTATTTTATTAAGTTATACCTTCACCCAGAAGTCTGTGAAAAGTAAGCTATATATCGCCTTATAATAACATATATGGCAATAACACTCTTGATAAAGAGCAATGTACTGTCATAGGCTATATTACATTTTCATATTGAAACGCAACTTTAATTTGCTCAAAACTAGTGACCATAATTACACATAATTACCTTCATCCCTCGCGCCAAGAGCAGGCCGTCACCTGGTGCTTTAAAATACTCCCGACTCTTTGATGAAACACCTAAAGCACAAATAAAATATTATGGTTGCTTAGTCACACATTTAGAGAGCCTTGGGTAGTGTTTATAATGGTTAACAGCATTAACTGCGTCTGAGACAAATAAAGCGCTTATGGTTTCTCATATCCACATTATCAGTCCTGGGGGTAAATACAGACTGCATGCTAAAGTTTGTTCAAAGATGGATATCTCTTATGAAAGATAAAGAGCTATGCATGCTATCTGTTATCTACCAGTGTTTCTGTAACTCTAAAGCATCGGTAAATCAGCAGAAAGAGCAAATCATCTGCTGGTCAAATATGGTATTGCATATTCTGCCAAAACCAGTCAAACAAAGCTGCTCACTTTTTAAGCAATGATTTTTGTTAAACTTCCTATTTTGACATATGTGACCCTGGACCACATAAGGGCCAATCTTCTGAAATGAGATTTATATTCTAGATTATTTCCATTGATGTATGGTTTGGACAATATTTGAAAATCTGGAATCTGAGGGTGCAAAAAAATCTAAATATTGAGAAAATCATCTTTAAAGTTGTTCAAATAAAGTTCTTAGCAATGCATATTACTAATCAAAAATTCAGTTTTTATATATTTATACGGTACGAAATTTACTAAATATCTTCATGGAACATGATCTTAATATCCTAATAATTTTTGGCATAAAATAAAAATCAATAATTTTGACCCATACAATGTATTGTTGGCTATTGCTACAAATATACCCGTGCTGCTTATGACTGCTTTTGTGTTCTAGGGACACATAAGCAAATATTATAAATCAGACGTGTTAGAGTTAGGCTATGCAATACATATTCAAAAAAAATTAAACATGTAACACCCGTTTATTGCGACATGAATGGTTTCTCTGATTGAGAAACTTTAAGAAGCTTGCAACAAAGTCAAAGTATTTCCATGTGAGGCTCCATCTCTGAGAGTAAATAACTTGGCCAATATCAGTAAATGACTGTCGTTTGGGGAAGTGAAACATCCAAAAAAAACAGAAGTTGAGAAACATCATTTAAATGTGATTTACAGTTTCATAAGACAGTGAACAACCTCATCTACAGCAGACGGGTAAGAGTAATAATGCTATCTATCTATCTATCTATCTATCGATCATCTATCTATCTATCTATCTATCTATCTATCTATCTATCTATCTATCTATCTATCTATCTATCTATCTATCTATCTATCTATCTATCTATCTATCCAATCTGATGCCAATGTGAGCATTTGTTTAAAGAGTATGCTGAACCAAAGTCAATTTGATCCGTTAAAAACAATGCAGGTAACACGAAAACACATTGTTTAAAGATATTTTAAATGCCAATTAATCAGGAGTTGTAAATATACAGCCGTGGCCAAACGTTTTGAGAATGACACAAATATCAATTTCCGCAAAGTCTGCTGCTTCAGTGTTTTTAGATATTTTTGTCAGATGTTACTATGGTATACTGCCGTATAATTACAAGCATTTCATAAGTGTTAATGGCTTTTATTGACAATTACATTACGTTTATGCAAAGACTCAATATTTGCAGTGTTGACCCTTCTTTTTCAAGACCTCTGTAATTCATGCTGTCAATCAACTTCTGAGCCACATACTGACTGATGGCCACCCATTCTTGCATAATCAATGCTTAGAGTTTGTCAGAAGTTGTGGGTTTTTGTTTGTCCACCCGCCTTTTGGGGATTGACCACAAGTTCTCAATGGGATGACGTTCTGGGGAGTTTCCTGGCCATGGACCCCAGCGTTCAATATTTTGTTCTTTGAGTCACTTAGTTATCAATTTTACCTCATGGCAAGGTGCTCCATCATGCTGGAAAAGGTATTGTTCGTCACCAAACTGTTCTTGGATGGTTGGGAGAAGTTGCTCTTGGAGGATGTTTTTGTGTCTCTAAAAAAGTTTCTCCTAAAGTTGACTGAGCTGTGGGATCAAGGCACCACCAGTGCAGAGCTTGCTCAGGAATGGCAGCAGGCATATTTGAGTGCATCTGCACGCACAGTGAGGCCAAGACTTTTGGAGGATGGCCTGGTGTCAAGAAAGCCAGCAAAGAAGCCACTTATCACCAGGAAAAACATCAGGGAAAGATTGATATTCTGCAAAAGGTACAGAGATTGCACTGCTGAGGACTGGGGTAAAGTCATTTTCTCTGATGTCTTGAAAAAGAAGGGTCAACACTGAAAATATTGAGTCTTTGCATAAACATAATGTAACTGTCAATAAAAGCCATTAACACTTATGAAATGCTTGTAATTATACTTCAGTATACCACAGTAACATCTGACAAAAATATCTAAAAACACTGAAGGAGCAGACTTTGTGAAAATTAATATTTGTGTCATTCTCAAAACTTTTGGCCACGGCTGTACAACTGATGCACAGTAAATTTAAATGCCAACATTACCATATTCACCATATTATACCATAACATTTAATAACGTACACTCTGTAATGTCATTGGATTTACAGTAAACGTAGTACAAATTAATAAATGCCTTCATTTGCATTCATTAATTTATTTTAGCACATTTTAAATACTCCTATGCAACCACAATGCAAACTAATTCTAGAGACTTGAGTAAAAGAGAAAACTGTGACAAGCTAAAAATGCGGTTGACTTAAAACAGGAATTGAAATCAAGTGTTTTTTTCTCCTTCAGAAACATGAAGCCATCAGGCTGGTGGTGGCTGCTGTCTGTTTATGTCACGTGTTTCCACCCGTCTCTCATTCTGGCCATTAAGCGGATCATAGTGAATTACTCATCTCAGAACCTATCCTCGGTTCCCCCCGGCCTCAAACCGTCTACGGAGGACTTGGATCTGTCGCTGAATCGAATCCAGGCACTGACCGCCAAAGACTTTATCACAACACCACGACTCCACTTCCTCAATCTGTCCTGGAATATACTGGAGAACATAGACATGGATGCATTTAACTCCACACCGGCTTTGGAGATCTTGGATCTGTCACACAACAGACTCCAGAACCTCTCGGACCAACCGTACCTGCTTAAAACAGGACGCCTGCAGCTCTTAGACTTGTCGTCCAACTTGTTTTCCATCATGGCACTAGGAAGGGAATTTTCCACCTTGAAACACCTGCAATGGTTGGGTCTGAGCGCCACATCAATCAGCAACCAAGACTTCACTTACATAGACCAATATTACCCTTAAAACGCTCTTTATTAATGCAAACGGCCTACAGAGGTACGAAGAGAACAGTCTTACAGAAGTACGCTCAGAGAAAGCCATCATCGCCTTGTCCAAAAGTGACCTTGACATTGCAATCGCTGTTGATGTTTTTGAGGCGTTTAAAGAGGTTGAATTCACTTTGGTGGACAGCGGGATGAAGGTCATCCAGCAGATACACCACAGAGAAATCCTACGAACCGTTAGCTTGGAAATCTCCAAAGTGAAAACCACCTGGCACGTTCTAACAAGCTGTGTAAACACAATATTGCAGTCTACAATCCGACAGATTTCTTTCTCAGACCTTACGCTGACGAAAATGGAAGACGGCATGCCGTTGTCCACAAGCCGCATGTTGGATTCCTTCTCTACGACTCGAGCATCCGTAACCGAATTCCTCTTCAATCAGAAAGAGCTCTATGACTTCATCATTAACATGCCTGCAAGAAACGTCAGTTTAACCCAAACGCCAATCATCTTCATGACCTGTCCTTTGGTTGTTAGCCAGATCGAGGTGTTGGACTTGTCTGATTGCACTCTTACAGAGAACATCTTCTCGATTGATCCGGATACTGAATGCAGTACATTGAGAAACCTAGTAAAGTTGGTTCTGAAGGGGAACAACTTGAAACTCCTTAGACCGCTGACCTCAAGAATCCATCTCATGAATTCGCTTCAATACATCGACCTCAGTCAGAACACACTTACCTATTCAGAGGAACAAGGCAAGTGCGTTTGGCCTCCCAAAGTTGTCCAACTGGATTTGTCTTTGAATGGGTTCGACCAGAGCGTCTTCAAGTGTTTGCCCGATTCCATACGGATCCTAAACCTTCGGAATAACCGAGTGACCTCAGTTCCTTCAGATCTTCGGGTTTTGGATGACTTGAGGGTCCTTGACCTTATGGACAACCGTCTTCTAGACCTTCCCACCTGCCAAGCGTTCCCAAACCTGCAGAAGCTCTCTATAAGGTCCAACTCTGTTCATTCGCCTTTACCGGGAGCTCTCGAGACTTGTCCACATCTTGAAAATCTGGACTTGAGTCGCAACCCTTTCATCTGTACATGTGCTTTGCGTGAATTCGCCGCTCTCATCAAAGACCGATCGATGCGTCCGAGAGGAGAAACTCTTGGTTTGACTCTTGGCCACTGGCCGGAAGGATACCGATGCAGTTTCCCAGAATCCTGGAGCAACTCCTTACTAGAAGACTTCTACCTTCCTGAGATCTCCTGCAACGCTTGGATCCTAGCTATTACTATTCTGATCCCGACAATCACTTTAATAGTCGCCGTTAGCCTTCTTTGCAATCGTCTGGATGTGCCATGGTACCTCAAGATGATCTGGAAATGGACGCGAGCCAAGCATAATGCAATAACTTCCCAAAGAAAATCAGAAGACTTGGAAGGGTTGTGTTTCCATGCATTTGTATCGTACAGCCAAAAGAATGCCGACTGGGTCAAATCTCAATTTCTTCCCAAGCTCGAAGGCGACTACAGCTTGCGAGTGTGTCACCATGAGCGCGACTTCATCCCGGGAAAGACGATCGTCCAGAACATCCTCCGATGCATCGAGCAGAGCCGAAGGTGCGTCTTTGTGCTCTCCTCTCATTTCGTCCAGAGCGAATGGTGCCACTACGAACTCTACTTTGCCAACCACCAGCGGGTGACGCGAGGGATGGACAGCATTATTCTCATTCTGTTGGAACCTCTGCCGTTGTATCTCATTCCCTCCAAGTACTACCAGCTCAAGGCTATGATGTCCAGACGCACCTATCTGGAGTGGCCACAGGAGGGAGCCAAGCAGAAACTCTTCTGGGCAAATCTCAGAGCAGCTCTGCAGGCCGACCTTCCCAGTCCGGCAGAGAGAGAAGAATAGTGAATAGAGGAATTTTCATAGAGATTGTCAAGCAGATACTCATTTAAAACAGTGGTTCTCAACCAGAGGGCTTCAGCAAACTTCCACAGGGGCCTCAAGATGACAAAAAAAATATTTGAAATAAGACAAAACATGACTAAAATTAAGATATTCATTGACCTGGAAAATGGAGTTTATTCTTTTTTTTTTAAACTCAATTGATATGAAACTTCATATCAGGCTTTTAAAATCTATTTTTTTCCTTAAACTCCATAACTATATTTGTTTTAACTTTGTTAGAAATGTTTTGCTAGAATATGGAGATTTCACATACTAAGTAATATACATACATATATATATATATATACAATAATGGAATGATTAAATGCATTATGGAATGAGGCAATGATTAAATGAAAAACCAATTAAACATTACATTTTTCATTTTAAGGCAGTACCTTACATAATTTTTTGTTACATGAAAAGCTAAATTTCTTTATAATGCCTATTTATGTTAACATTAATTGTAATTTGTTTTTATTTATTGCTAAATTCCATGATGCAAATAATAATTTTAGCATTTCCTTTAGTCTAAAATATTTTTCAAGCTCTAAAATATTTTATTAATAGAATTTGCATTTAATTCTTATGCAATGAGTCACAAACAACTGAAAAAGGCATGCATATTCATCGCTTAAAAAGACTGGGAACCCTGAAGAAAATTCACAAATTTAAGGACTTGGAGTTAAAAAGGTTGAGAGCCACTGTTGTAAAGTTATTAATTGCAATGATTGGTACATAGCACTGCAAAAGTTCCAATCCTTGAAATTAATAACCATAAATGAGACAAAAGACATCCTGAGATTTACAGTGAATAGGGAACTTAAGACCACATTAGTGATGGATAAACTGAAACAGGGTAGAGAATGACAATTCAATTCTATATTCTACATTTATTATGAGCTGCCAGCACAACATTATATTACACAATAACAGTCTAGTTAGATCATGAAGTATTGTACAACAATACAATGTGAACATATTGCATTTGCTTTCAACAGTGAATTCTGCATTTTACAGACAAATAATAAGAAAATGCTGAATATTTTTGAATGTTTGTTCATTAATACCTAAAATAAAACCATGACCTAAATGAGATCTGCTCGATGCATTGCGACTCTAAACATGTCCAAAGCTTCATATATGATGCAAAAAAGTTGATCACATTTAAAAAAATGTCTGAAATGTAAGCAAATTGGACTGATCCATAGGTTAAAGGTCAGAGGTCGCTCAGGGTAATGACTGGACGAGGATGATCTTTTCGTTAATGCAGAAGCGGTGAAGCACCGTGAGCAGGTTTTCTCCGCACCGTGACACCTGGCGCTCCATCGCCAGCCGAAAATCCTCCTTCACGCCTTTGGTGATTCCTCGAGTCACGGTGTGATGTCTATGAAAACAGACACACGGCGTGTGAGAACACATTGAGCTGATACAAGCCACCAAATACAGAAAGAACAGAGTACTGAACCAATGTGAACGTGAACTTTATACAGCACCAAAACAAGAAACAAAACCGTTTCGAAACAGCAGTTTCTACACATTCCAACACACACACACACACACGCACACGCGCACGCGCACACGACACAACACGCACACCACACACACACACACACACACCACACACCCACACACACACCACACACACCACACACACACACACCACACCACACACACACACACACACACACCACACACACACACCACACACACACACACACACACACACACACACACACACACACACACACACACACACACACCACACCACACCACCACGCACGCACACACACACACACACACACACCACACACACACACACACACACGCACACACACACACACACACACACTGTGGCAGAAAATACACATAAGGGTGAACCTCACAAAGAAACGTCTGGCTCATATTGCATCCCGAATTCAAAAATGAAATAAATAAATAAATAAATACAAATAAAATAAAGTACAAATAAAAAATAAAGATTCATAATTATAAATAAAATAAACAAATAGATAAAACAATATATAGATTCATAATTATAAACAAACAAAATAAATAGCTAAACATAAATTACAAATAAAGATTCATAATTGTAAAGAAATAAACTAAATAAATACATTAAAATAAAAAAGTAAAATAAAATACAATTTGTAATTATAAACAAATAAATATTATTTTTTGTATTCAAGAAAACAGCCTATTTTGGATGATGGTACTTTTTTGTTTTGTTTTGGGCATAGTACAATTTTTAAGCATATTCAAGTCTGAAAATAAATCTGTAATGTGAAATAATTATATACATTTATAAATAAATCACATTCTTTTCAATTTAAAACAAGCAGACATTAGTAAAATTAGATGAGTAAATACATTGTGTATACTTGCACTTGTTCTTCACTATTTAAAATATATATTTTTTTGCATTTCAATATTTTCCACATTATCATTACTGTAAATGTGATTTTTGCACAAAAAAGCTAATTTTATCTATGCAAAATATAATTTTCTATTTTGATTCCCAGGTGCGATACAACTCAGACATTTCTTGACATCACCTGTGAGATTCACTCGTGAATGTAAAATGCAATTCAATGAAAACTACAGACACAATGTAATATAAAACGAACATAAAACATTCTTTGAAGACTTCACAACGACTTGCGTAAAACACAACGGAAAAGGAGCCGTATGAGAACGGAACGATCTTGCAAAATGAAAATGCTTGAGCGGAATGAAGAGAAATAATAGGAGGAGAATATGAACACATGATCAGGCTGGGGGCGGGGTTTCGGTGAAGGGGGCGGGGTACCTGTCAGCCTTCTGAGCCCCTGGAAGCAGCAGGGTGTTTAACTCCACCCCCAGGGCGGGGCTGGGGTTCCTACGGACAGCAAACACTCATAAACGCACCACCAGCACTACGCCAGCATGATCACAGCTGATTTACTCTCACAAACAGCCCATCAAGAGCTAGCGGCACAACTAAAAACTACCATTATGAAGCTTAAAATAACATTTTCCCACTCTATTTTTCATCTAAAATCCAATGTTACATTACAATGTAATGTAAAGTTAACAGCTCTTGCTTTATATCAAGACATGGATGCAATATATTTTTTTGATAATTTATATTTAAGGTACACAAAAATAAAGGTTTCTAAATAAGTTTTTGCAGTGATGCTACAGAAGAAGGGTCATTTCGGGTCAAATCAACCACATTTCAGAAACTTGCCCCGTCTTAAATTTTTTCAGGAGAAAGATGAACATAAATAGTGCTAAAAGCCAAAATATTAAACTTAACGGATTCATATTTTCTGAGTAACCCACTATTTCATAGAGGAGGCTCAAAATGAGATTCAGAGCCAAATTACAGGGGGTTAAAAATTACTTTAGAAAGATTGAAGCACCGATAGTTTGTGTATCAGTTGATCTTCAGACCTCAATATGGAAACATGGGAGGAAGTGTGCACGCCATTGTCTTATATGTACACTATATGTGCACGCCATTGCCTTATACGCACACTATATGTACACGCCATTGCCTTATACGTATACTATATGTACACGCCATTGCCTTGTACGCACACTATATGTACACGCCATTGCCTTATACGCACACTATATGTACACGCCATTGCCTTATACGCACACTATATGTACACGCCATTGCCTTATACGCACACTATATGTGCACGCCATTGCCTTGTATGTACACTATATGTGCACGCCATTGCCTTATATGTACAACTATATGTGCACGCCATTGCCTTATACGCACACTATGTGCACGCCATTGCCTTATACGTACACTATATGTGTACGCCATTGCCTTATACGCAAACTATATGTACACGCCATTTCCTTATACGTAAACTATATGTTTACACGCCATTGCCTTATACGTACACTATATGTGCACGCCATTGCCTTATACGTACACTATATGTGCACGCCATTGCCTTATACGTACACTATAAGTGCACGCCATTGCCTTATACGCACACTATATTTGCACGCCATTGCCTTATACGTACACTATATGTGCACGCCATTGCCTTATACGTACACTATAAGTGCACGCCATTGCCTTATACGCACACTATATTTGCACGCCATTGCCTTATATGTGCACGCCATTGCCTTATATGTACACTATCTGTGGACGCCATTGCCTTATACGTACACTATCTGTGCACGCCATTGCCTTATATCTACACTATATGTGCACGCCATTGCCTTATATGCACACTATATGTGCACGCCATTTCCTTATACGCACACTATATGTGCACGCCATTGCCTTATATGTGCACTATATGTGCACGCCATTGCCTTATACGCACACTATATGTACACGCCATTGCCTTATACGTACACTATATGTGCACACCATTGCCTTATACTTACACTATATGTGCACACCAATGCCTTATATGTACACTATCTGTGCACGCCATTGCCTTATACGCACACTATATGTGCACGCCATTGCCTTGTATGCACACTATATGTGCACGCCATTGCCTTATACGTACACTATCTGTGCACGCCATTGCCTTATACGCACACTATATGTACACGCCATTGCCTTATACGTATACTATATGTGCACGCCATTGCCTTATACGTGCACTATATGTGCACGCCATTGCCTTATATGTGCACTATATGTGCACGCCATTGCCTTATACGCACACTATATGTGCACACCATTGCCTTATACGCACACTATATGTGCACGCCATTGCCTTATACGCACACTATGTGTGCACGCCATTGCCTTATACGCACACTATATGTGCACGCCATTGCCTTATACGCACACTATATGTGCACGCCATTGCCTTATACGCACACTATATGTGCACGCCATTGCCTTATACGCACACTATGTGTGCACACCATTGCCTTATACGCACACTATATGTGCACGCCATTGCCTTATATGTACACTATATGTGCACGCCATTGCCTTATACACACACTATATGTGCACGCCATTGCCTTATACGTACACTATGTGTGCACGCCATTGCCTTATACGTACACTATATGTGCACACCATTGCCTTATACGTACACTATAAGTGCACGCCATTGCCTTATACGCACACTATATTTGCACGCCATTGTCTTATACGTACACTATATGTGCACGCCATTGCCTTATACGTACACTATAAGTGCACGCCATTGCCTTATACGCACACTATATTTGCACGCCATTGCCTTATATGTGCACGCCATTGCCTTATATGTACACTATCTGTGGACGCCATTGCCTTATACGTACACTATCTGTGCACGCCATTGCCTTATATCTACACTATATGTGCACGCCATTGCCTTATACGCACACTATATGTGCACGCCATTGCCTTATATGCACACTATATGTGCACGCCATTGCCTTATATGTGCACTATATGTGCACGCCATTGCCTTATACGCACACTATATGTACACGCCATTGCCTTATACGTACACTATATGTGCACACCATTGCCTTATACTTACACTATATGTGCACACCAATGCCTTATATGTACACTATCTGTGCACGCCATTGCCTTATACACACACTATATGTGCACGCCATTGCCTTATATGCACACTATATGTGCACGCCATTGCCTTATACGTACACTATCTGTGCACGCCATTGCCTTATACGCACACTATATGTACACGCCATTGCCTTATACGTATGCTATATGTGCACGCCATTGCCTTATACGTGCACTATATGTGCACGCCATTGCCTTATACGTACACTATATGTGCACGCCATTGCCTTATACGCACACTATGTGCACACCATTGCCTTATATGCACACTATATGTGCACGCCATAGCCTTATACGCACACTATGTGTGCACGCCATTGCCTTATACACACACTATATGTGCACGCCATTGCCTTATACGCACACTATATGTGCACGCCATTGCCTTATACGCACACTATATGTGCACGCCATTGCCTTATACGCACACTATGTGTGCACGCCATTGCCTTATACGCACACTATATGTGCACGCCATTGCCTTATATGTACACTATATGTGCACGCCATTGCCTTATATGTGCACTATATGTGCATGCCATTGCCTTATACGCACACTATATGTACACGCCATTGCCTTATATGTACACGCCATTGCCTTATACGTACGCTATATGTGCACGCCATTGCCTTATATGTGCAATATATGTGCACGCCATTGCCTTATATGTGCACTATATGTGCACACCATTGCCTTATACGCGCACTATATGTGCACGCCATTGCCTTATATGTGCACTATATGTGCACGCCATTGCCTTATATGTGCACTATATGTGCACGCCATTGCCTTATATGTACACTATATGTGCACGCCATTGTCTTATACGCACACTATATGTGCACGCCATTGCCTTATACGTACACTATATGTGCACGCCATTGCCTTATATGTACACTATATGTGCACGCCATTGTCTTATACAGCACTTAATAAATGTGCACGCCATTGCCTTATATGTGCACTATATGTGCACGCCATTGCCTTATATGTGCACTATATGTGCACGCCATTGCCTTATATGTACACTATATGTGCACACCATTGCCTTATACGCACACTATATGTACACGCCATTGCCTTATATGTACACGCCATTGCCTTATACGTACGCTATATGTGCACGCCATTGCCTTATATGTACACTATATGTGCACGCCATTGCCTTATATGTACACTATATGTGCACGCCATTGCCTTATATGTACACTATATGTGCACGCCATTGCCTTATATGTACACTATATGTGCACACCATTGCCTTATACGCACACTATATGTACACGCCATTGCCTTATATGTACACGCCATTGCCTTATACGTACGCTATATGTGCACGCCATTGCCTTATATGTACACTATATGTGCACGCCATTGCCTTATATGTACACTATATGTGCACGCCATTGCCTTATATGTACACTATATGTGCACGCCATTGCCTTATATGTACACTATATGTGCACGCCATTGTCTTATACGCACACTATATGTACACGCCATTGCCTTATACGTACGCTATATGTGCACGCCATTGCCTTATATGTACACTATATGTGCACGCCATTGCCTTATATGTACACTATATGTGCACGCCATTGTCTTATACGCACACTATATGTACACGCCATTGCCTTATATGTACACGCCATTGCCTTATACGTACGCTATATGTGCACGCCATTGCCTTATACGCACACTATATGTACACGCCATTGCCTTATATGTACACGCCATTGCCTTATACGCACACTATATGTGCACGCCATTGCCTTATATGTACAATATATGTACACGCCATTGCCTTATACGCACAGTATATGTACACGCCATTGCCTTATATGTACAATATATGTACACGCCATTGTCTTATATGTACACTATATGTGCACGCCATTGTCTTATATGTACACTATATGTGCACGCCATTGCCTTATACGCACACTATATGTGCACGCCATTGCCTTATACGGCATGCCATTGCCTTATACGCACACTATATGTACACGCCATTGCCTTATACGTAAGCTATATGTGCACGCCATTGCCTTATACGTACGCTATATGTGCACGCCATTGCCTTATATGTGCACTATATGTGCACGCCATTGCCTTATATGTACAATATATGTACACGCCATTGCCTTATATGCACACTATATGTACACGCCATTGCCTTATATGTACAATATATGTACACGCCATTGCCTTATACGCACACTATATGTGCACGCCATTGCCTTATATGTACAATATATGTACACGCCATTGCCTTATATGCACACTATATGTACACGCCATTGCCTTATATGTGCACTATATGTGCACGCCATTGCCTTATATGTACACTATATGTGCACGCCATTGCCTTATATGTGCACTATATGTGCACGCCATTGCCTTATATGTACAACTATATGTACACGCCATTGCCTTATATGTACACTATATGTGCACGCCATTGCCTTATATGTACAACTATATGTGCACGCCATTGCCTTATATGTACACTATATGTGCACGCCATTGCATTATTCAATGTAAGGTGGTTCATAGGGTTCACTGGTCAAAGTGTAAGCTGGCACGGATTGATCCAACCATCGACCCAGAATGTGATAGATGCCACTTATGTCCAACCACATTAACCCACATGTTCTGGACATGTCCAGCCCTTTCATTGTTTCAGGGGTCAGTATTTAATTCTCTCACAGCCATTACCTCTGCAGACATACCACCCTCACCTATCATAGGTTGCCTAGTGATTATCCATTACCCGCTCACTTCACTAACTATGTTGCTTTTCGTACACTGCTCGCTAGACGTGTAGTCTTATTAAACTGGAAGAGCTCTCAGCCACCATCTCACACACGCTGGCTGAAAGATGCCCTATATTTCATGAAACTAGACAACACGCTTTACTCTAACAGTACTTTTAATACAATTTGGAAGTTTTTCCTTGCACATGTTAAAACTTTCCAGCTGGAATCGGTCTGATTAACCCCCCTCTTGATAACATACACTCACTGGTAGACTAGCGGGTAACCCGCTGTAACCCTTGAGAACTGACCTGGGACGTGCGTCTATATAGATGTAGATATATTATATTATATCTCTTTCTTTTACGTGCGCTTGCATGTGTACATTTATATACATCTCAATCTCATCAAAAAAGATATACCCCCCGTTTTATTTTTTTACTATTATTATCATCATTATTATTATAACATTTTTTCTCCTGTTTTGTTTTGGTATCTGTTTTGTAACCCTCTGTCAATGTCGTCCTTTCATGTGATTTCTTTGAAGAAGAGAGAGATAGATTGAAGCATCATCATGTTATTGTTATACAGAGATTAGTAGGTCTATTAGTAAAATCTGTTGACTTGAGCAATACCTGTTGTATTATACGCCAGTGGTGACCGGTCGAAAATGTGAAAAAGCACTTTTGTGCTCCAAAGTTTGCATGCTTGTAACTCAAGACGTATTAAAAAATATCTTAATATCCTTTTAGATTTAAGTTCTTAAACTTTTATTTTAGTATCTTGGGCCCTATATGGTTGAATCCCAGATTTATGGGGATCTAAATGTACCATAAAACATCATAGTGGCATAAACATATTTGTTTTTTCAAAGTTTTCATATCCTTTCAGATTCTGCTTCTTAATAAACTTTTCTTTATTCATCTTTATTTTTAAGGCCCTGTGTAGTTCAATCCAACAGATATGGGGATCTCGATTTGACTCCGTGTCCAAATTGCTGAATTTGACCATTTTCTGTGGTCGAAAACCAAATGTGTGTCACTTTGCATACAGCTCATACTTATATTTTAATACGAGTGTCTGAAGAACAACTAATTTAAGTACTTCTTTCACAAAAAAAAAAAGTTTTGGCCGTGGACCTCTGGCTCAGTTGACACAAAATGATTTGAAACCCATTTTTGGTTTCCAGTTCTTAAAACCATTGATTTTTCTAAGTGTAAAGAACATTTTTATCATCTCAAGTAACTTTTATACACTTTGAAGAACCTTTAGTGCTTCCGTGGATGATAAAGGCTCTTAATGGAACATCAATGCACATAAAGACCCTTTACGTTTAAGTCGTTTATTGGTTCATTATGATCTATCTCTGTCATTCATCCAGTGTTTTTAAAACTATGTTCTCGATTCTCAACCCTAAACAGACCTGAACTTACAACCTGTTAAAAACCCTACACAATGTCAGACAAAGAGCATAAGACTAATCAAAGAGCAGCTCGAGGACATCAGCACTAAAGCAGGGTAAAGAAAAGGAGAAAGGAAACAAGGAGGGAGAGACCTTCAATGATCACTTCTCATCATCTCCAGCTCCATTGGCTGACGTGTGAGATGTGGGCGGGACTTACTTGATGAGCATCCCCTGATTGGGCAGCAGCTCCAGCTGGACCCGCCCTCCTTCCGTCGTGCGAAGGTAAGCAAACTCTTCTAACATGTCAATGTCTCAAAGCTGGTCAAGGACAGATATTCATATAAACATACACTCATTCTGAATTATGATTGGAATGAGTGTCTGATCAAACGGTTTTCAGCATGTTAAACATTATAAAATTAACTCTATAAAGCTACAGCATCAGTTTTTGGTCCATATAAACATCAATGTCTGCACCAAAACGCATAGTTTCGTTCAGTTTAGGCCTTTTTAATAACATTTAGAAATCTTTCCTATTATTTTCAATATATCAGGCATCATATTCTCACTATATCAGACTATATGATCCATAATAGCCTGATGGATGAAATATGACAAAACATAAAACACATATTTTGTGTAAATGTACTCATAAAAATAGATTTTACTGACTATTATTTCATACATCAGGTTTTCTAGGATTAATTCTTGTAGTCTATTTATTAATGTGAGATAATAAAACCTGTATGCATTAGACAATAATTATAACAGGTAACACTTTACTTAAAGCCTTTATGTATAATGCATTATAAAGTGTTATTAGAGGCTATAATGCATTATAACGAATCCTAATGTGCATTTTTATAATAATTCTAATTATATTTAATATGCATAGTGCAATAATTAATTGATAAGCGTTATAATGTATTAACTGTGGTTACAATAATTCTTGAAATGGTGCATTATAAGGCATAATTAATGCATTAAAACTACTTGTATTATGCTTTATACATTAGGGCTTGAAGTACAGGTGTATAGCCTGAGATGCACTGGTCCAGTCGCTCTTGGATAAAGTGATACTGCTAAATGCATAATGTAAGAAGTTATACGTATTGGAAGCTGCCCTGCTGACAGATCTTATCCACCGCCTTCAGGAAGAGATGCTCACCCTGCGGCCAATCATACTGCAGGAGAACGACCACATGACCCAGAGCCAGGTCGTCTCTGCTGTCTGTGAAGGCCCTCAGCTTAGAAAGAGAGGAACGAGTTAAACCCGAATCTGAGCTGTGAGCGGTGAGTGGGTCAGATCCGGTACCTTAAAACAGGCCAGCATGAGCTGAAGACTGAACGGAAGGATGGATTTACTGGTGCAGGGGACCAGCCTCAGATCGTTACCTAGCAACAGAGGACAGAGATATTCCTATTAGGACAAAACCTGCCTCATGAATATTAATTAGGTGGTTTTAGAGTGACATTTAACATTTCAAGTTTTGAACTTTTGAAAGTGACATTCACAAGTTTTTAGACATTCAAAGGTTTTTTTTAACGTTCAGCCCTAAAACAAAGTCTTCAGAGTAAAAAGTAATTCCTCAGCATACAGAGGACAGAGATATATCCTATTTTTAGTTACTTTAGTACATCAAATTAAACAATGCCTCAAAATGATAAATACTACATTGGTAACTAGCTGAAATAAAGACAAGTTTTTAATTTCTATTTCTGTTAACATTTTGATTTCAAGTTACACAATTTTCACATAGTTTATTTATGTTCAGTTTTACCTCTTAAAGTATAACACTCACTGTTACTGCATTAAAAACACGCAACAATCATCCAGCTAATTAACTACTAGTAATATACACAAACAATGAGCAACACTTCTGCATCAGTTGTTAATAATACTTAATATAATGAACATATTCATAAGTTTTCATCAAGCTGTATCTGTTAATTAGTTAAGTCACTGAAACTGCATAA